>VKHH01006037.1:0-30055 GCA_015144975.1 Epipyxis sp. PR26KG | reverse complement strand
TATGTCTTGAATCAATGGCCATGACTTACCAGTGGAATTCCACCATTTGGATAGTTTTGCTGTACATTTTAAATTGTCGAAATAATCATCTCCACATTGACCTTTTGTATCCACACAGTATCCTTTAAAGTCGAGAATTTCATCAATCATGGCCCTTCTTTGGTCATTGTTGGAGGTAAAAATGTCCACCATATATTTCATTCCATGGTATTGATGATGTGGTTTTTTCATTACTATGGATAGAGTTTGTTTTGTTAGTAAGATGAGTAGGTTGGAAACCAATGGGCATTAGTTTTACACCATTGCATTCTTCTGTGTTGTAATTTATTAATAATGACATTTTATTAATTTGATTTGAATATGTTTGATAATTTTTTCTATAAACTACAGTTGTTAGTTTTTAAGTATCATATATAATACATATACCTTATATATTATATATAATAATATCACTTCCTATGAAAAATATATTTATTATTTCTTATATTATTAAAATATTTGAATCTTTATTTATTACTAAACACTTTAATTAATTTTAACAATATTTAATTTCAATCTAGTTTATAGATAAAATTATGATAAAGATCTTATTTTCGGCGATTTACATTATTCTCCGGAGCCACAAGTTTCTCAACGGAATTTAAGGTATGTAATCGTTAAGACCGACCATTATATTTAATTTTACCTATAACATTAATTTAATTAATTTATTCATTTCATTATATATTATTATATTTACTCATTAAATGTTATTATTATCATATAGGTTCAGTTTAATTGTGTCTCCTTACGATTACTTGAAACAAATTCAGCGTTATTTGATTTATGATAATTTTAAATTGATATTCTCTAATTTTTAATAATTTGTACATCAGCACAAGCAACGATAATCAATCTTTAAACAAGATTCAAACTACTTTCAAATAAATAAATTCAATAACCAACACAAGGAAATAAAAAAAGAGACAAAATCGGGAGAGAGTAAGTAGGGAGTATACAGAGTAAATGATACCAAGAAGACGGCTATCAAACAAGTATCTCAGTCAGTCCGGAGTTTTTTAATTAAAATTTATATTGTTCTCCGTCTAGCATTTCTATTAAAAAAAATAATGGTCGGCCCTTCTTATTGGGGTTGGTTTTATGGATAGGGCCAAGAGTCCTTAGAATAATAGAATAATAGAATTTTTTAGAAATAGAATATAGTATATAATATATGTATTATTAGTTTGATATCAATAGATATATATAGTAATAATTGATTAATATAAATGATGGAATTGTTATAATAGATTTTTATTATTATTATTATCATAATTATCTATTTACATATGAGTTGAATCAATTGAGTTATATATTATATAACAATATTCATTTCAATTGGCTTGGAAAGCCCTCGAAGGGGCTTGGAAAGGATAAATAGATTGGTATAGTTATATTTTTTATTTAATTTAAAGGGGTTTCAATTTAAGGGGTCATTATAAACAAAACATCATCTATATATTAATCTATAGACTGTGGCAAGGGGTTATTTTAATAACTAAGTTAACATAAATGGTACTACTAACTTGTTTATCACGATTGCTTTACTTTATATCATTCATACAGTGGCAGGCAGGGTGTTGAAATAATCTAATAAACATTATTTTATGGGTTCAACTATCTGACAATTAGCATTCAGTCCCGCTCGATGGGTATTATTTCTATTTTACCACAAGACGTATAAGGTAGAGAATATTACGTAGAAGGTAGAGAAATGAATTCCAATTTGTTGAGCTTATATTTCGCTGAGTGTCGCGACACAATTCTGTTACCATTTTTAATCCAGATTTCAATCAAATAAATGGTGAGTAAATTTTTTTAATATCAATTATCGGATAAAATGCAACAATAATGGTATACACAATACAACCATAGGACTAATGATCATATATTTTAACCAAATATAAAACCTAACACTATTCGAAATATGGACAAAATCTTCATAATATTGTCCATATTTATTTGTCATAGATAATATAAATAATGAGCTCTCAGGTGCATTCATGCGGAAAGTTATGACATATTCGCCAGGTGCTGTATACACTTGTTGGACAATTGGTTCCAATCTATTCGTTCCTCGAGTGACACTAACAGTATATTCTTGATTATTAATTGTATTATTATCATATTTCGAATCAATAATAACAAATCTCAATGAAATCTTATGTTTTGTTTTGTATTCATAACTTACTAATTTCTCTCTGACATCTTGAGGGATAAATATCCCATCATTACTACTAGTAAATACATTTGATGATCGATGATTTGGAAATGAAGTCCAAATATTACTTGTATCAGAATAAGGTACATTCGATTCAAATAATAATAATTGTCCATTTAATGTCCCAATTAACAAATCTAAATATCCATCACCTGATATATCATCAATCAGTGGTACTGAGTAAATATGTTCCCCAACATCTAAACGAAGGATTGTGCAGTCGTCATCCATTCTAATAATATGTTTTTTAGGATCATTAAATTTATTTGTTTGTTTATTTGTTATATTATTAACAATCACTTGGTTAGCATCGATCACATAGATATGTCCATCAAATGATGATACAATCAAATGCAATCCTTTATTATTTTGATTTGTTTTATCGATATTTAAATTCGTTACTATCGCTGAAGAGGAAATTTGAGCATTATTTGGTAATGATATAGGATATCCAGGCAGTGGTTCACCCGTGTCTCCTCTTAAAATCCAAATGTGACATATTGTGTCTTTATGAGCTTTTGCTCCAGACTTCCTATGCGAATGATTATGATTCGTTGAATTACTTGATTCCTGATGTATCATATCCCATACACTCACAATTATTATATCTAATATTCCATCACCATTAATATCTCCTAATGTTGGTGTGAAAGGAAGACTACCTGAGAGCTGTCTGTCCCATATTACATCACCTTCAATCGTAACTACTGCAACAGTTCCACCCATATCAACAACAACCATTTCAAGTTTAGAATCACCATAAACATTTCCTACTACAATTTGAGCTTGTATGGAGTGAAATTGCATTGGGAAAAATCGGCGAACGAATCCAGAATCTCCGTCCATTAAATATAGCAGCCCTAAGGAAGTGCCAATAATGACTTCAAACCTAATACCACATAATAACACAATACAATAAATGCATACCATGTATAAAACATCATAGTAGAAAATCATAAAATTATTAAAAATATTATTGGTATTATATCTTATTTGAAATCAGTGCAAAATAATCATAATTTATGGTAATTAGCTTTAATTAAACTACAATAATAATATCAAATACTCGTTTCATATCACATTATAACATACCGTCCATCTCCATCCAAATCAGCTACTGTTGGGGAAGCATAAATCATCGCTTGAAATTTTGATTTAGCAGTAGTCAAATCCAAATGAACCATCCAAGTCCAATCTTGAGATTGCATATCCCAACATACGACCCCTCCAGCTACATACATTTCGATATCAAAGTCAATTCCACTACGATCAACATATTCAGCCTTATCGAAATAGTATGATACAGCAAATACCATCTATACGAATACATAATACAAGTATATTTTATAATGAAAATTATAATAAAACATTGAATTATATCGATATTTCATTGTTTTACTTACTTCCATATGACCATCACCATTAATATCAACTAATGCAGGAGTACTTAACACATGTGCATCAATGAATACAAAATTCGATTCATTAATCATTCCATAAGCATGTCGTTCTGAGTAATATGGCAATCCGCCATAATCAAAGTTTTGAGCTGTTCTACCATATGATCTTCCGATCGGATCAGTTGAAGTTGGTGAGGTAGTATCCAAATTATCTTCACCATCAACTCTATTATTATCTTCATTATTATCAAATGGTTCAGGTTCACGTGGGGTATAATATGCAGAAGCAGGTCCAACTGATCTGAAACTATATTATCGATTCAAGTTAAATAAGTAAATAAACGAATAAATAAATGTATTAATCGAATGAAAATCATCACCTATGCCGTCTTGCTTCATAATCATCTGTTTCCATAATATTATCACCAAAATCAATTTTATTTTGTTCGAATTCCTGATGCTCCTCATCAATATTCTCGATATGATCATTATCATTTATTTTAATGTTCAACTCTGCATCCGGTTGATGCTCATTGACTGGTTGTTCAGCTTGAATATTAGTATCTTTTTCTACGTTATGCACATCCTCATTATTAATATGTACATCATGATTATCACGATTGATCTCTTTATGATCTTCATCAGCATCAAAAACATAAATTGGTTCATTATTATTATTATTATTGCTATTATCAATATTGTGTTTAGAATCTGTCGAAGATTCATCTTGATTATGTACATTATTTATATTTTCTTCCTCGTGATGGTTATCATTAACGTTTATATTGGAAACATCTCCATTTTGACGGTTATTATTATCGTTATTATTGATATTATTAATTGAATTTTCATTATTATTATTGATTATTAATTCTTCATGATTATCATTTATGGGATGGTCCTCATTGGTTGATAAGCTGGGTTCTACTTGTTGGTTCCTATTAGCTTCTTGATTTTGATTTTCTTCAATAATTTCATTATGATTGTTATTAGCATTTTCATCATTAATTCCTTGAATATTTTGTTCATTATTTTGCGCTTGACTTTCTTCCTCACTTAATCGTCTGCTGTTTATGTTGGAATGTTCATCATTAGACTCTTGTGATTCAGAGTTTGCAACGGTTTTCTTTAGACTTTTCAAATTATGAACTTTCACTTTATTATTGCTATCACCTTGATTATCAGTTGACTCTGGATCATCGTGATGGCGTAAGTTATTCTTATGATCAAACATTGATAATAGAACATAATTATCAATAAAAGCAGGATCCATTCCAGCATACCAATCCTTCTTTACTTTCAACTTAGGAATTATAATATGGTAATCTTCTAAATACTCACTATTTTCATTTATTCGAATCCAAAATATATTACCATTCCTATCAACAGCACCAATATCAATATTATGATCATTGTCAATATCATACAAAATTGGAGAAGAATGAAAAGATGACTCTTCCAATAGGATTGGCCACCCATAAGCACTATAGCCATTTTTATCTATTAGTTCTATTTGATTATAAAAAGTATTGATGAAAATTTGTTTGTTTCCTTTATTATCAGGGAAGATGACTGGAGTAGAATAGATTGGACTGGAACTACCTGTTGAAGCCTTCCAATTTAATTTAAATGAAATATCTGTCAAGCTATTGCCACATATAGATAAATCATCTAATTTATTCGCGTGTAAGTCGAAATTTGGAGTTGCATTGTAGTATGCTTTATTTTTTATTTTACTTTCAAAATAATCTGGAATGATTGCATGGATAGAAGAATCGTCTTTGAGTGGGATTGTAATAGGAGACGAACAAATGAATGATACAAAACAGTGGATTAAAGCAACAACAGTCCTATACCTATGTAATGACATGTCTTAACTTAAGTTTTTATGTGAAAAAACATCAATTTGTCTTAACTTAAGGTTTGCATGTTTCATGCTACTTCTTCATAAAGACTATATCGCACTATCGCATATGAATGAATGAAGGATTAGTTAGAATATTTGACATTAGGACCATTATCTATCACGAAGAAAAAGTTTTACCGAGTTACGATTAGACTTTCGCCACAAAAAATAATGTACCGAAAAATAAATAATAATAATAATGAGGAAATGTTATTAGATTTTGCATTTTTTTAATTACCAATATCAATTTTAAACTGTGTTGTAGATTCTGTTTGTAAATTTTGTAAATTTGGTGAAAATACTAGCAAAATTGCAAAATTTAAGATTTTATTTACATATATTTTATTAAGATAAATAGTTACAACTGTTCTAATCTTACAATGCAAAAGTTAATTTACGGACGTAAGTTTTATAATTTTGCGTTGATGTCTTTGGCTGGTGGGCTTGTTACGTCAAATGCTTCATTTGCTGAGAGTGACAAGCATTTAACTTCAAGTGATGTCGAGAGTTCAGCAGCATCGCATCCATCGCAAATTTCTTTTGGTAAAAATAATATAAGAGTTCAGATTAAAAAATCGAAGCCTGTGACTATTGAGAGCTTAGTATTAATTGGTGGTTCGGCAAATTTAGTTTTGGCCCAAGAATTATCAGAGCTGATTAAAGTACCTCTTTTGGATGCAAAAACTTCACGATTTTCTGATGGAGAGGTTTCAGTCAAGTTGAATCAAAATGTCCGAGGAAAAGATGTATTTATCATTCAAAGCTGTGCAGCCCCTGTTAATGATAGTATAATTGAACTGCTGCTAACCGTATCTTGTGCTAGACGTTCCGGTGCAAGACGCGTTATAGCAGTTATTCCGTATTTTGGTTATAAACATCACCGTAGAGGTACTCCAATCTCCACTCGATATCATTCTAGATTTTTGTCATCGTCAGCCATGGATTTTGCCAAGATGTTGAGTGTAATGGGTGTTGACCGAGTAATATCTGTGGATCTACAGAGGCCAGGACAGGGTCATGAGGCATGTTTCTTTGATAATGCCGTTCCGCTAGAGACTGTAATTGCAAATGACTTATTTATTCAGCATCTTGCAGCGAATATGTCTTTGGAAGAGCCATTGATTATAATTGCTCCAAATGCTGAATGTATTAAAAAAGCAAAAAAGTTTCAAAAAGGTTTGCAACCATATTTTCAAAGTGTGATCAAATTAAATGCATTTATATCTCCAAATCCTGGTTCAGGACCGGTTGATGTGAATCAGTTACAACTTTTAGGAGATACTGACGTAAGGATATTATACTAATTGCAAAAATTTCATTTTTTTAACTTGTTTGTTCTTATTCATTATCAATCAGGTATCAGGATCTACTGTTATTATCGTAGATGATATGGTTGACACTGCTGGAACATTATATGCTCTTTCAAATAAATTAAAGCAAGCTGGTGCGAAGAAAGTAATTGTTTGCGCAAGTCATGGTTTGTTTTCTGAGCATGCAATGGAGTTAATTGATGTAGGACCAATAAATCAAGTGCTTGTTTCAAATACTCTTCCCAAGCCGTTGAAATATAGTGATAAAATTCAACATGTATCAATCGCTCCTCTACTTGCCGATGTTATATTAACTGAACATTTTAGAAGTGTAAATGTGGCGGAAGAAATTGAACAATATGAATTTGAAGACTAATGTTAGCGTTTTCAATTATTAGTTAAAATTGAGTAGGTCCGGATTGCAAGTTATGTTGCGAAACTCATATGGGTTATAGATTATTTGTAATTTTTCTAATTGTTAGCTTCATTAAATCAATCAAAGTTGTAAATATTATAATTTATATTAACAAAGTGTTTATTATTTTAAAACGATTTGTTTTTTAATTAGCAATTAAATTAATCGATAGTTGATTTAATTAATTTTCAAATTTACAATTTTAATTTTCAAATTTATTTCCGCTTGGACTCTAATATTTTTCTGGCATTAAACAGAACACTTATATACATACCATCCACAAATTGAGAAATATAATCGAATGATACACGAAATATACCTTTCTTCTTACTATTTGAAGTAGTAATATTTCCTTCACTTACACTGGTACCAGCATTCATAGTTGGCAATGTATTATCATTTATTGACAAGCTAACAAACAAAGCGCATGGAATCATCCAAACTAAGATGACGAAAAAGCCAAATATTTGTAATATATCATAAGAATTGTTCATAAAATATTGCAACCAAATTATATTAGTTACAAAAAAGAGAACCAAAGATGCGATTGAAGGTAAGGATAACAATTTTACGAATGGAAAATCTTGAAGCATGGTTCCTAAGGGTTTTAAAATATTAAACAGTCATAAATATGCAGAAAATGGTGTTATACTATAACAAACTGTATTACATAACATTTTAACAACTGTAGGTGAACTTTTATTTGGACTGTATTAACTCGAATTTATTCCTAACTTACCATAAACAAGGTGTGCACAAAATCCAAATAAGCTTTCAAACGTATTCAATCCATCTATCCAAAGCAATAAATGGAGTACCAGCGCTGAAATTAAAGCTATTTTTATTATTTTCCCGGTCATTGTTGGGTATTCTTCCGCTAATTCAGCTAACAAATATAAACCAGCTGAAATTGCTAACGCAAGAAGCAGAATGGCAACATACCCTGCTAGGTAGCCAAATACATAAAATAATAGTCCCATCTTCACCAAATATTTTTATACTGTAGGATTTCTAGATGCATTTACAATAATGTAGCATATTAAAATGAAATAATTACAATATTATAATAGATCATATATTGCATGTACGGTAGTTATACAAAAATATACCTTTACTATATATACCCAGTATACGTTTTATTCCGGGGGTTTGCTAGATCGGAAATATAATTCTCAGGATACGATTTTTAAAAGTATTCAATATCACATTGAATATAATAATTTTACTTGTTCTGATTGAGGAAGAAAGCGTGGATCTTAAGCTTCATTCATTTTTTCATTTATTATCACAACTCTTTTTGTTTGTTTTATAGTGTATTTTTAGTATTTTATATACTAAGTATACTGCTGTATATTTATTATTATTATATTATTGAAGCATTCTTGAGAATTGCTGAATTCCAAGGAATTACTGAATAATTTCTACTTTGACACATCTGGATATAATTTATTCTAATTGAAATATTATAAAAATTTACGGTACACACAACACAGAGCTTGTAGGATTGTAGAATAGTGTACAAGAGTATACACAAAACATATATATTGATATTACTGAAATGCTGCACTATATCATATAGAATCGAACTACTTGTATTATAGCATTATAGCATTTCTATTTTCTATTACTCTGCTGCTACGATATGTCGGGTCGATTAGTAATATTACGTCATAAATCATGGCATGTTTGGAATCAAGATAATCGAGAGAAAGTGATGCGAGACAAGCGATTGCATGAAGAAGAAAAGGAGGACAAAAGAAAAAAGCAAAATATTTCACAAGCGGAGAAAAATTTGGAAATATTGCGAAGAGATATTATTGGTGACGCTGCCCCGCAAGAAAGTAATTCTAAACTAGAGATTGTTAGCATTAACGAAAGTAAAGACGATGAATCTTCCAGCAACTTACCTTTGGAAAGGTTTACATTATTTGATGAATCACATATGAAGAAGCTAAATGCAGAAAATGAACTTAAAAGAGAAAAGTTGATAAAAGAAAAGCTATTAAAGAAACAGAATGGAGTTGCGGAATGGGCATTAGGTGATGGATCCGTGGAATTAAGCAAGAAGGCTCCTTGGTATGAAAAGAAAATTAACTTAGAAAATGACAATACTAGTGTTGATCCTTTGAAACAAGATAAATTTAAATCGAAATTAGATCCTTCAAATTCATTCATGTCAACTTCAATAAAAAAGGAATCACATCATAATAAGTATACAAAGAATATTGATAATAAAACAAAATTTGAGTCGAATAAAAGGAGCTCTTCTAATACATTAAACAGTGAATATATTGAGAAAGACAATAAGCGACAAGAGCATGTAATGAGTGATAATTCATCCAATAAAGCAGGGTACTCTGTTGCTGAGGATTCTTTCCTATTGGAGTTGAGGAAGAAGAGATTAGCACGTGAGGCAGTCGAGAAAAAACGAGCTGAATTGTTAGTAGCTAATGCTGATATATATGGACCACAATCTAGCCATGGCAATAATACATACAGAGATCAGCAATATAATCCTCATTTAATTAAGTCCAAACAACGCAAATAATAATAATAATAATAATAATACATAATAAATATATCCAAGCAAAGATAAAAACAAGTCAAAATAGCCAATTTATTGCTATTATTTTTATGTTTATAAATTTATTATATGATTTGATAACATTTTTTGAAATCAACTTGCCAAAATTGTTTGTTCAAACACATCATAAATTACATTTAAAATCAATCAGAGAAAGTCCTGTATAAAGTTAAGGTCTATCCAACTATAGGAAAAGGGAATGAGGAAGAAATGATCAATCAGAAAATAATAATCAATCAGTGAAGAAACAATCAGAGTTCCTCAATCAGAATAGTTTTATTTTAATAAATTTAATTTGATTTTAAATAAAACTATTGATAACTATTATGAATTTAATAATCGTACATTATACTATTATACATTATACTGATACTACTCTATTGTATATTAATAAATAAAAATAAATGAAAATTAAATGTTTATTAAAAAATTATTTTTCTTCCATTCTTCTTTAAGTATTATTATTAACAATGAGATAAAGTATAGCAAGCATACATGTAGCTATTCCATATCAATTACTTCATCATTATACGAGCCCTCATTATCATCCCGGGATCATCAATCACACCATCATTTCTCCACATAATCCCTTGCTTTTGATTTGACCATATTCTGACTAGTCTCGTCTCCATACGATTCTTCAAATAGTAAAAACTTTTTAAACATAATCTTCATATTTCTTGCATTCATTTTCATCAAAATAATTCCTATTATATTTACAATATAATTATAATATTATTATATTCTTTATGAATAATAATTATAGTTATTGATATTAAAATTATTATACTACATATCAAAAATAATAAAAAAAAATGCATGAATAAAATAATAATTTTATTTTATCTTAGATACCACTCCCACTCTTTGTTTATCTGGCTTTACACATTCAGGCGGTATTCCCCATTTAAGGTGTCGTTCACCATATGGCAAAGTTTGGTGAACGACACCTTAAATGGGAAATACCGCCTGAATGTGTAAAGCCAGATAAACAAAGAGTGGGAGTGGTATCTAAGACATGTTTTGCATGAATAAAATAATAAAATTCTTAAAAAAGATATAATATTTATATATCAAAGCATAACATAAAATAAAGAATTTATTTATATATTTTTAAAACATTTAGTTGATATAATTGTGAGAAATTAGAGATATTTTAATCTGTTTCTATAAGTTTCCAAAACTAATAATCGTATAATTAATGTTATATTATTATTATTATTATTATTATTATTATTATTATTATTATTATTATAATTATTATCATTATTATTATTATTATTATTATTATTATCATTATTATTATTAAGATTCGTTTCAAGCAAAGCATAATATAAAAGACATAACGGATAACTTTCTATCAGATTTATCATATAAAATAATAATATATAATCATAATACTTACGATTGAAAAGCTGTCTTGCATGTTGAATATTTCCTTGTTTGATTTCTCGATCAACATATAAATGTATCAAATCAGTTCGTTTTGGATAACTACTTAATAACTCTTCAAATAATACTCTTGCTCGATCAATTGAGCCATTATCATATTCTGATAGAGCATATCTAGTAATCACCTCTACATGTTTGTGTCTAGATAATGACTGCATAGATCGAGATAATTGTTGTTTTGCACCAATAATATCATTTGCACGTATAAGAAATGAATGAAAAGCAATCCAAATCTTTTTTGATTTTTTGAATTGAGGTCTTTTTAATGCTTTATTAAATATTGCCATAGCACCAGGGATGTCACCAGCTTTCTCATAAGTATCAGCCATAGCTAAGTAGATGTATTTACTCTACATCATAATAAAATATAACATGATTTACAATAATATAATAAATAATAATTGAATTATAATAATATTTAATATTATTATAATAAAAATATAATAATATAATAATAATATTTGATATTATATAATATTATTATAATAAAAATAAATATATTTAATATTATATATTTATTATTATATAATAAAGTAGTTAAAATATATTATTTAATTTCTGAAACAATTATTATAGTTAATTAATAACATAATTTTTTTTAAATACTTTATGATATAACAAAAATAATTATAAAAAAATAATATAAATAATATTAGTAAAACTTTACAAATGATTTGAGAACAACAGTATGAACATAGCATGAATCATTTAATATTAATATTATTAAGCTTTAGAATTATGTATTATCAAATCTTTGATTTTTTATTATCCTTTCTTGGTTTCATTCTTTGTAAATTCATATACTGAATAATAATAATAATAAATCAAAGATTCCATGTCAATAATGATAAGTGACTTAAAAATATTCTACATTTTTAGTAATTTCTGAATTTCTTGTATGGAGCGGAGCTAGTTGTATGAGTTGGCAACTCAACAAGATAATTAAAACATGATATTATAATTGACAATATTAGTAATTTTGTAATAATAAAGTTTGAAAAATTATATTTATTTCTATTAAAACCAGAAAAATTAAATATTGTGTATGATAGAGCTATAATAATATTGCTATGATGTATAATAATAAATAAATTAAAATAAGTTTATAGTGTATGAATAATAATTATTATTATTATCAAATACTTCTCAATTGTAATGTTATTAATAATAATTCCATAATAACAATCTATGTTAGTATTCATCATTTTCCAACATTTGAATTTCGTCAAATTCAACAATGTTGAGATTGTTGAAATAGATGATATACAAATTAGTCAAGAAATAATTGTTACATGATGAAATTAATGATAAGAATGAAAGTTTGTATGAAGACTTTACATTACAAAAATAACAATAATAATAAGAATGATATAGAAATAGTAGTATTAATCCCCATTCCATGTGACCCAATAAGAGGTTTTCTGTAAAACTATTTCTCGTTGGGAAATGGCGAAAACACCCTACCGTGTAAATGATTTAATAATAGGCCAGGTTTACAATAGCTTTTAGTTAGAAAACAACAACGAGAAACAATTATTATACAGAAAAACTATCCACAAATGGAATGGAGGAAGTATAAGAAAAGAAGGAAGGATGGAATGGAGGAAGTATAAGAAAGACACTTACTTTACTCTCTGCTACTGCTTTATTAAACATATTATCTAATGTTTCCATCGTACCAAACTTATGTTCCATATTCAAAATAGCAACCCAAACATTGAATTTTTCCTAAAATATCAATAAATACAAACAAAATATACTAAATAATCATATAATTATATATACTTTTTATAAATTATTTTGTTTAATTATAAGAAATTGTTTTGTTGATATTGAATAAAATATAATATAATAATATTATAAAGATTATTATATTATAAAGATTATTATAAAATATATATAAATAATAACAAAATAATACTAATAAAAATAATAAAAGTTTGAGGATAAAATGATAATAATCTATAATAATAATAAACCTCTTCTTCTCTAAATCCAATCGATCGCAATGA
Organism: Epipyxis sp. PR26KG; assembly: GCA_015144975.1. Classification (NCBI taxonomy): domain Eukaryota; class Chrysophyceae; order Chromulinales; family Dinobryaceae; genus Epipyxis; species Epipyxis sp. PR26KG. Next base: position 16,716 of record VKHH01006037.1, on the reverse strand, counting down.
TCTTGTTGCAATGATTCTTGCATTTTCAATGTCAGCTGTTTGTAAATGAAATGCCATGTATTGGATCCATACAAATGATGAGTTAGGTTGAGATATCACCAGTCGCTCAAAGTCATCTTGTATCTCAGGTATTAAGGTTCCATCTACTAATGCAGCCTATAAACATAAATATAATAATATGAATTTATTAAACAAATAAAATACACATTTATATTATAAATACATAATATTAATAATAACATTAATATATTAATGATATGTTGACCAGCTTTCATTCGAAATATAATATAATAATAGAATAAAACAGCTGCTATTTATAAACGATACCTCTCTTTGGCGAATCAATTCTTCTTGCTTCCTGGCGATTGCTTCCTTTTGACGAGACCGTTTTTTCGTTGAGTTATGATTATCGCCTATTTGTGGCAACTCTTCTTCACTATTATCATCGTCACTTAAGTTATCATCCCCAACACCCTACATGCAGTATACAGCATACATGAGATTCATTAGTTAGGTTTATTATCTTTATCATAAAATTAGCAATTTATTATGATAAATAATAATTTTACAAAAACTGAACTGTAGGAGAGAAGAACAAAATAATTAATTCTAAAATTTCTTTCCCAAGCAAACAATGTTTTCTCAATTGAAATAAATAAATAAATAAATGAAACTAAGAATGGTGTCTGAAATGAACTCAACGTAGAAAAAAAAACATGTTTAAAACGAGCCATAATACCTTTCATAACAAGAAATGAAAGTGTCTCCATGAAAGGCAAACATCAACTATCACCAATAACACATGTCACAGTTAAATCATCCATTATTTAATTATTTAGTAACAGTAAGAATGAATAATATTTCACCTTTTCATTTTTCAAAACTGCTGGTTTAAAATCTTCCCATTGAAGTAATGTGTCTGTTTCAAAGCCATAATCAATCGATGGTTTGACAATTGCTGCAGAAAATATATTATCATCTTCAATCATCGCATCATCATCTTCATCATCATTCTCAATAATTAAAGAATGATTCTCTTTAATCTTTTTATTTTTGATATTATTAACCTAATAAAATAAAGTAATAAAAACATATATAATTATTATGAATATTAAATATCTATATTATTCATAGGAAGGTATCGCATTAAATTAAAAAAATATAAAAATAACAATAAATTTTACAAATAATAATGAATATTATCATATGATGTATATATATGGATGATATCATGTAAGGTAGTTGATTACCGTTTTAAGATTATTCGATTCTTTTTCATTTGAATCAACTTTTCTTTTTCGAGAAATAATATCTTCAATTTTCTCATCATCATCGTCATCATCATCAGAGTCAACCTTTAGAAAACATAAATTATTATTAATTTTTTAATCACTATTATTGATTATTAGAAACAAAACAAATAATGATCATCTTAATAATATAACAACCTCCTTTATGAAAGCTAACTTTTCAATATCATCATCGCTGTCTTCTTCCTCTTCTTCCTCGTCCTCATCCTCGTCCTCATCGTCCTTGTCTTCATTATCGTCCTCATCATCGGCGAAATTCTTAATATCCACATTCTCATTCATATCATCTGATTTGAAATAATGTTCTTTTAATCCTAATCCAATTTTAAATGAACTCTTAGAAATAGAAAGTATTTTTGCTTTCACAACATCTCCAATTTCATATTCATCTTTCAAATTTTTCGAAGGATTTAAATTGGCGGCATTTTTTCGAGCTAAACCAACCAAAGTAGTGTTATTAATATTGATGAACACTCCAATGTCATTCACTTGTTGGACTGTGCCACTAATAGTATCACCAACAGACATGTTACTTATTGCTTGACTATCTGCACTATCTTTCGATAATTTCACAATTGAAGACATTTTCATTGTTAATTTTAATGAATTGTTATTATGATTAATTGATAAAACTTTTGCTGTGACAAGTTTACCCATTGGATATGCAGTGGCAGGATCTTCAACAAAGTCATCACATAATTCTTTCATCAGCACATGACCAGTCACATCAGATGTCAATCGCAGAAAACAACCTTTCGTAGATGTGTTAATAACATAACCTTGAACTATACTTCCTTCCTCAGGAATAGGATCAGCTTGACATATTATTTCAACTTCTTTTGATAACACCTGTAAGTTATATAATTGAAAAATAATTGATAAGAAAATACGTGATACTTTTTTTATAAAAAATATATAATATTATGATTTTATAATTTGAAATATATGCTAAATACGAAGAAATATCTGTACAAGCGAGTTAAGAAATTGTCTGTTTTAGCTAAGCATCATTCAAACAGCACAATAATTTTTTCAATATCTACCCTTAACTCGTCATTTGAATAATATTGCTTGGTTTTTGAGAATTGTGAATTATATTTTTGTCGTAATTGCAAAATAAAGATTATTTGTATTAGCAATTGTGATAAAAAATCCTTTGAAAATCTTCTTATTTTTGAATTGATATATTTGATTAAAGATGCATCATTATTATCATTGTAATAATAATATATAAGTTATGATATACTATATCTTACTTGTTGTCTCGATGGACGCATAGAAAGTTCAACTTCTTCATTATTCACATGCAACACAATAACTTCAACTAGTTCACCATTTCTTCTATTTGTTGAAGCAAGTACTTCTCTATTATCATGTTCTACTGCAAAATGAGTTGAGAAATCAACCCAGTCTTCAACATCGCTTAATTCTGTTACACAAACTCTTCCGGTAATATTATTGGCAAGTGTTATGGCAATAGCAGGTGGATTCTTAATTTTTTGAATTTGCAAATTCAACAAACCATATAATTTTTGGCCAATAGTTAACTTAGGAACTTTTGGGATATTTTCTTGGAGAAAAGATTTATTAATTTTTGTAATATCTTTGAAAATATTATTATCAAAGTGTTGCTCAAGTACAGCACGTGATAATATTATTTTTTGAACACGATTTCCATCTTTAATAATACTTCGAACCATAGCAATCAGACGTTGTCCAATAAAACAATTTTTTTGACACACTCTTATAATTGATGGAGATGAAGACACATCTATGAATGGGATGAATGAAGATAAATATGGACTTATCGAAACATGCAAACCAGTTGCTGAGATTTTTGTGACTACGACAGCAATAACTGAAGGACATTTCAATTCATCTTTACCATGGGCTTGTGGTAAGCGATAGTAAGGCAAATATCTCTGTTTGATATCATGTGATTTAGTTGCATGGTCATGCTCATCAATTATCTCATCTGTAATTGATTGATTTTTTAATGCTAAAGATAAATAAACAATAAATTCTTCTACGGCTAATTCATTAGAATGAGAATCTTTTACACTTTGGCGACGTACTTGTAAAACATGACACCATACTTTTGTACCAGATTTTAATCCATAAAAAGGATGATCAGCGTGAATGACATCAGATGTGGAGCGATGATGACGCAAACTGTCTTCTAGACAATCGTTACCATCATATGGATTAATTGCATTAGATATATGAATTACAGCTTTCACTTTCAGTCCTAATACTTCATGAAATTCCGGTAAAACAGTTAGTTCTAATGCTGAGACATCAGTGATTAACCAGTTCGATAGATGACCCACTCGCAGAGTATCAAGAAATCTTTGGCGTAAGTGAGCAGAATTATTTGATTCTATCATAATTCAAAACGATGCAAAAATAACTGTAAATAAATGAAATGTATCCAAAATGTCTAATGTAGTTTTCCCCATACCATTTGTTGATTGTTCTCCACTTAATCGCTCATGTAACTTCCTATCTGAATCAATTACTTCTTGTTGTAGTTTCAACACCTGCTGCCTTTTCTTATGAGTCTGGTCTAATGCTAAAGCCAGCAACATCACTGTAGAATGAGGATATGCGGCGTTTTCTTTTGTGTTTTCTGCAGTCTATTATTTATTTATCAATTAAATAAGTTAACATAATATACATTTATATGTTTCGCATACATTATAATATTCTAGTTGAATTTTTTATCTGACCTGTATCACTTTGACTTGAATAGTTTGATCAACAATGAATTCGCTCATGTCAGGTTTTGGTGAATGAAAATCTGCGACCATTACATATCCTATCTGATTTCCGATTAACACTACTAAATATTTCTCTCTAATCAAACATATTTTCGCAGAATGATGTTCACCTAACATAATCTGTAATTGATCATCTGAAGAACTCTTTTCTCCTTTCGCTTTTTTGTTTTTCTTATTTTTCTTTGAAATGTTTTGATTATTTAACATCATAACATCTAAGTAGTAGTGTTCAAAATTGAGATCCATAATTCGAATTTGCACAACATCATCAACATTCACTGAGTTTGAAGAATTAGGTGCAACCATAATTGTAGTATTATCATCTGCAATGAAGACAATTCCATAATCTTCAATGGATGCAACAGTTGCATCGATGGTACTAGACAATGAAAATCGATTCCAATTAGGCATAATCTTATTCGTTGATGCAATCTTAATTGATGCTTGAATATAACTTTCTTGTAGATATGAACTTAAATAATTAATCGCTCCTGTTGAAGCAGGAACAATACTTGGTTTACATGTAAGGATTGCTCTCTCATTTACCAAATCAACTCTTTGCACAATGCATCTAATTGAATCACCTATGGTAAACAAACCAACTGCAGACTGGATGAACCTATCAGCTATACTTGGACGAGCAGCTAATGCTGAAAATGAATCACGAAATTTAACAAAAATACCAAAATTTTCTACACGTGAGACAACACCAACAATAATTTGTCCAGGAGATAAATCATTGACCTTGTTAGGAATTGATAAATTCAATGATAAATCATCATTATCCAAAATACTACTTGATGGATTCTTATCATGCTGTTGATTCATCATTTTCGCACTACATAATAGTAATGGTTTCAAAGAAATAGTAACGAAGTTAGAATTAGATTGTGAGGATATAACCATTGCATTCTCAACTCGATCACCAACATTATAAGACAACTTTAGTTTTGATAAATTAGCGGTTGGGTTATCCATAATCAATTCACCAGTTACAGCTAAATCAAACAAATGATGTTTGTGAAGTTTTGCGATTCTATTGTCTTCTAACCTCACAAAATATAATCCTTCTGCTTTATCAATTTTAAAAATAGTTCCACTCACGAATTCTATGTTGTGGTATGGCATTTTTTCTGTGATTATACTTGATGCAGAAGTTTTTGTAGTTGTGAAAGTGACATGTGAGGCATGTGTGGATGCTTGTGATATATGAGAAACTACACTTTGATTGTCATTGTTTATGGCACTGATTTTGCTTACATCATCTGCAAATCTTGCCGTATAGTTGTGAGGTAAAAGCTTGATTAACTCGTCAACACTATTTCCTAAATCTAAACAAAGCATTAATCGATTGTACGGCTTCTGATTTTTCTTTGATTTCACCGCTGGTTCAAGTGGATCATCTGCAAGGTCTTGTTCTTTTCCAATATATGGACTATTCTCAAGTACTACTACACGAATAACTTGCCCAAGCTGATATGATTCATGTGGATCAAATACTCCTTGTTTCACTAAGATACTCATAGGAATCATACCTTGGACTCGATTGAAGAAATGAATCACAATTCCTTTCACCGGATGAATTTTAGAAATTACTCCACAATATGAGTTGGAAACTGTTGCTTCATCATATGATGTAAGTATTGAATCTTCAGTAAGATCTAATAATAATTTTTTATGTGTCATAACGATTGAAGTTGGATTTAATTCCCATACTCGCATATTCATTTTTGAACCAACTGCGTATTTCTTTTTTAGAAGATTTCTGATTTTATTATCACTCAAAACAACACTATCCAAATGGAAAAATGGACATGAAGCATGTATTTTCTTGTTGATAAGTACAATAATATTTGCATCATTAATAGCAGATACTTCTACTTCATACACAGAGCCTAGTTTTATTTCTGAGTGATGTGATACGTACGGAACTATCTCTGTAGGCTGAACTTTAGTCTGTTTTTTCTGTTTCCCATCTTCTTTTATCAATGGATTTAGTAAATTTATCTGAAAATGATTTAATATTACTACTATTGAAAATGATGACAAGATAAAGATTATAAAACAATATTATTTACCTGATAACGTATCAAATTCGGTAAATTTGAACCAACGACATAACCGTCTACGAGTGAATAGCCGATTACTTTGATACAAGGCAATACTTTGTGTGGAGAATAAAGCTTTGAAATAGCATCGCTTTCAATGTAATAGTCTTCACTTGGATCTGTTAATGAAATGAAATTAAAACTTTATCGATTAGATAAGGTACTAATATATATAATATAATGTTTCAATTGCAAACCTGACGCTACAATAGAGGATACATCAACTAAGCTCGATAAGTTTTGTTTAGAAACTAAGATAGATAGAACTGACTCATCTTCTTTTCTCTTTCGTTTAATTTCTTGAATTATTGCACGTTTCGTATCAATTGGATTATTATCTTCATCAACAATTTTTAGAGTTTGATCATCATCTTTCTCAGATACTTTATCAACAAGTGGAGTCAATAATACATTATTTCCGTTTGAGTTGACTTGTAATACCTCCAAATTATTAATAAAACTACCTAAGAAATTGAAAAAATGTTAGTTTTGTCAATTTATAAAATCGCAAATAACGAACTAATACCTAATTGTGGTCTATGAATACAAGCCCGCATGTCTAAAATATGAGGCTTGCAGGACAACCGAACACTTTTACTGCCATGATCAATAAAAATGATGCGTGCTTGTATCACATCCCCTACTGTGAACAACTTCGACCATTCATTTCCATAATATGGACGACTAAGCGACAAAGTGTCAATAACACCATGAAATACACCAAGAAAACTGACAATTAGTCCATTCTACATAATTTGAAACAAATAATTAGGATTGGTTTCAATCAAAAAGCATCAAGTACCATACCTCAACTATTTTTTCAACGGTTGCGTTCATAAGCATACCGACATTTAATGATTGAAAAGTGAGCAAACTTCCTCTTGTTACAGATTCTATGACTACCTTAGTTTGGCCACGCAAAATGACTGTTCGAGAACCTTCATTAACACTCACGGTGACACATTCAACTGGTTGACCTGTCAGCAATACGAAGTGAAATTATTAGTAAACATACCTCGTGAACGAATATTTGAGATACCTACCCACTATTAACTCTGATGGGGCAGTCTTGATCGGGAGGAAAAAATTAATTCCACCTATACCAGCAGAAATGATGTAGCCATGATCTTCTATACTGGAGACAGAACCCAATATTGGAAATCCTGGGGTGAAGTGTTTCAAAGCAATCCCTTTGTTTACCAATGACGATCTTGCAGATAATACTAACATTTTGCGATTAGAATTAGATTCTTTTGCTGCTTTATCTATCACACACAACCGAAGAAACTGGAAAGGAGATACTAAAGAAGCCAATGCCGGTAACTAAAAATAACAATTTCTTAACACACTATATATTTAAGTACGGAAAGTTACATACAGCACTACCTGAATTTTTTCTGATGCCATTCGATGCAGATTATCGGATACTTCAGTTATTGGAACATAACCGGTAAATCCACCAGCAACAGATACCAGCAACTTTTCATCCAATACTTGCAGTACATATCCTACTAAAAGGCTTCCAGGATTGATTTTTAGGAATGTTAATGGTTCAATCTTAATAATTTTGTTATTTGCAACTGATTTGGTCATGCCCAAACCAATAGCTTCTTTTGCATCAGCTAAAGTTGTAGTATTGACAAACGAAGATTTGGTTTTGGTGCTCTTTTTTGAAGACACAACTTCTATTCTTTTTGTTCTTTTATTTCCAAACAGCTGCTCCTGTGTTACAGTAAGTATACAATTCATACTGTAAGTCACTGCATGTGGTTTGAGGTTGATAAATTTAACCAATTTATGTTATAATCAGTTTAGTTATAGTGCTATTGATAATGCATTAATTAATCATGATATTCTGCAACATTCAGACATAACTCGCAAAGTAAAATGCAATCAAAACTATTACGCCTCTTTATTCTCACTATATCCAAATTACTAGTAAACAGTAAACAAAATCCATACCTCAATATTACTAAATGGTCTTTTCGGGTTCGAAGCATTATCATGATAACCGCTTGCAGCTATAATATCTCCACGTGGAAAACTAGTATTCATTTGATATTCAACAAGATTGTATTATGTTATATATTACAGTTTTGAGTAAATGCAATCAATAATAAGATTACTGTAGTTATTAAACTATTTATTATATTACAGTGATAGGTACACTTGATCTAAATTAGTGTTGAATATGAAATAGTGTTGAATATGAAATAATAAACAAAATTGTTACAAAAAAAGCTTATTACCGATAGTTGTGTGTGAAAGGGTTAAATGAATGGTGGTAGGAAATTAACGTCAATTAATTATTAAAATTATCTTCTGTAACTGAAATCGAGAGGTAGCTATGTCTAGTGATAAGATCAGGATTTATTATTTTAAATTATATTAAAAAAATATTTTCTGATTTTACTACTTTTAAAACAATCAATCGATTTCCAACAAATAAATAATTAATAACGAACGATTTCCATAAAATATACGTATAACGTACTATTAAATCAGTTACAATAATTAATAACCCATAGAGAATACGTATACGTACTATTAATTCAGTCACTTTTAGCCGTGCTGATGATTTTTATGCTTTTCAATACGTTATCTCATATATGAACAAGAAAAGAGTAAATAAGAATGATATTTATTCATTAGAGGATAGGCAGCAATCAATTATGTTATTAATATTTATAACAGCAAAAAAGTAGAATACCATTATTTCATTTTATAAAAATAGCTGAAAGCTTTCTACGAATCACTTTTACGCTTTTTATTTCCTTCTTTCTTGCTTTGATTATTATTGTTGTTGTACTGTTTATTATACTTGTTTCCTCCACCTTCAGTGTGCTTTGGTCTCATTTCATTGACTCGTCCACCTCGATCAGGAACTTTTCCAATAATTATTTGTTTAACGATACTTTTTGATTTTATTTTATTTCCTGACGACAGTTTTTGTTGATCGTTAATATTTAAAGCTGAAACTCTCTTGGAATGCTCAAAAGGTAAAGAAAGAGGAGCATGAAGCGCTTCTTCAATCTGATTCATAAAATTAACAATATGTTAATTAATTAATTAATTAATATTAATAAATTAATTAATTATTATTTATACAATTTAATTATATTATATTATTGAAAATGATGATTCTTGTTACAGCAATGGTAAACATTCAAAACAAATTAAATTGATTTCGGATGATTCGATACTAAGTAAATAGATATCAAGAAAAGAACTAACTCACCGTATGTTTATTATTAAATTCGTTAAGATATTGCAATTGATCATTTATTATTGACAACACTTCATCTTCTTTTTTCTCAACATTTTCACTCCAAAGGAAAGATTTAACTGTTACTTCGAGACGTTTCAGTAACATTTTTCTCCTTAATCCAAAATCCTATAAGAATATTTAATATATAATTTATAACTAAAAAAGTTTAGTTGAAGTTAGTATCCAAACGGCCAATAATTACTAAAGTTAATATACAATTTTGATAAAAGAAACTCTTTCATATTTTGATTAAAATAATGTCACATTTTCCCACTTACTTGATAAAACGACTCATTTATTTTATGTAACAGTGAATATGACTCAGAGGTCAGATTCAAGTTATTCGCATCAAATATAGGCATAATACTATTATTACTATCGTACGAAACAGGCAATAATTGAATGTAATCAATGATTGATGATATCATTTCATGTTCATTGTTAGCATTGGAAACATCGATTTTCAATTCATTTATTATCTTCTCTAACAGAAACATAATTTTTCCACGGTATGAATTGTCACTTGTAGAAATGTCTACATCCATTGGCATCCCATGACTAAATTCCTCATTAGCAGGCAAATTCTTAACAACTTTTTGTTGATGAATATGATATAATTGTTCAGCCTAACCAAAATATAAAATATAATTTTTTATAATGCGAGCAACGCAATATTAGTTTCATTTACAGTAATACCGATGAATACACAAACATTTATTGAATTCAAGTAAGTTTTCGTATTACCTGAACTTCGCTCACTAAATAACTTATAATTTTATATTCTATCTTATCTGAATCTACATTAAAATATGGAGACCTATGACTTATTATACTGTAGACCTAAATAAATAAATAATAAGACAACAATTCTTAATAATGTTACACACATATAAAGCAATAAGATTAATAAACTATTAACATTAATTCGGACCTCATTAATAGTTTCCACCTTAACAGCAAGAACTTTATCATCAAATTTTCTAAGTTCTGTCAATAATTCATTACATGCCAAAAGAAACGCACTGGTACTCGATAAGCAGTCTTTAAGACCAACCAGACCTAGAAGTTCAAAAGAATCATTTAATGATTCTAAAGCCGATGATGGAATATCTGGTATACTTTTGTCCATATCCGTGGTGTGACGTGCGAGTGATGGATACGATATACTGTAACAACAAAGGGAAACTACTTGGTGATAATTCTTTTTGCTTCGTTTAACAGCAAGAACCAGAAACTTATCACATACTGTAAAGTGTTCAGTCTACACAGGAAGTTCATGCATTTGAACTGGAACTCCGGTATTCTTGCACTTAACCACTGGTGTTTCTTCACGCCCACTTGTTTGGTGGAAGCTAAAATGAAGTTCCTTCTATCGATTCCCATTAAATTTTATATTTTAATAAAATAAAAACTCAACCCATCAAACTTGCATCTACTTGTCTACTTGTGGTTAAGACCATGGTGACTGTGGCAAATAATAATAATATTGAAAATATTAGTCGTTCAACTCTAAATAAAGAAAGAGACTACATTAAGACAGCAATGAAAGTGAGGTTAAGTTCTGGTTCCAGTTGGTGTGCAATCAGCGCTGATTGGTTCACTCGTTGGAAACAATTTGTTGACTTTGATATGAATCTGAGCAAAAATGCTTTTGATTCATCAGAAGTAAGTTCATATCATTTGATTGTTGATATTGTTCAATCTGTTCATCTGCTCAATAAACTAGATAATAATACAGTGTCACCTATTTATCTTCTTCTATTAGTTTTGTTGTGATAATGTTTCATTATACTTGGTACATCAATTTTATCATAATTATTCTATCCTTATAGAATTGCACAGATTACCATCCTGGTCCAATCGATAATTCTATGTTGGTTGGAAATTATCCAGAAGAACTAAAAAAGGGTATAGTGGAAGATGTGGATTATGTCTTGATTCCTGAACATGCTGCTGATATCTTGTATAAAGCATATACAGGTGGTCCTAAATTCGCCCGTGAAGTGATAAACATTGGTCCGCCGTATAGTGTAGTCCTCCAAGTTAATTTATTTCCTATTCGTGTTGAAATATATCATTGCAATAAAAATCAAACTGAGCCAATAAAAACTGACCCACTATATTTTCATATTCATTATTTCAACAAAACTGCTGATTTGGAGAAAGTAATAAATCAAGTCAAGCTTTATTTTCGAATTAGCAGTGTTTCAACTAGTGTAAGAGTATGGTGGAAAGATCAAAGTAAAGAAACAGTTAATTTGGAGACAGATTATGTGCAAGATTCGGCTATGGAAGTTGCTTCTCCTCGAGAGTCATGGAACAGTGATGACCATTACACTAATTCTGTGTCTAAGAAAGCAAGAACTCGAATGGGTCGTGTTTTAACATCAGATTTGACAGATTGCGATGGTCAATGGGTTTATTTGAGAAATTTCAGCAATGTTATGTTATCAGCGTTGCTAGGAAATAACGATGTGGTTGAATTGATCATTGAGTCAGCTTTGGGTAGATCTCCTCTTGACACAGATTGGGGACGACATCCGCTGTTAGAAAAATGGAAATCGCATCTAAAGCCAGGAGATTATGTTGATGCGAGAGATAAATCTAGAACTTGGTATGAAGCAATTGTTGAAAGCATTGATGAGCAAGGAAATCTTAAAATTCATTTTCGAGGATGGAATCCAGATGAATTCGATGAGATTATTCCGGTGAGAAGTATCAACGATCGTATTCGCCCACTTTACACAGAAACGAAGAACAGATCATTGTGGGAAGATGGACAGTTTGTTGAAGTAAAAGTATCTGAACCAAATTCTAAAGCTGTATGGTTACCTGTCAAAATTGTTGATGTTGAGAAAGCACGTGAAAGAATTCAAATACAATATACAGAAAATGATAAAGCGGAGGCATTAGAGAAATATGCTGACATCAAAAGAATAAAAAGTGTCAATTCAGATGATTGGTTTAATCCAAATGCCTCAGATGATAAAAAGAAGCAAAATCAAGTGATTTTAGAATGGTATGATATCTGGAGTGAAGATATTTGTCCACTGTATACTCACACCCCTAAACCTGATAGGAATGTAATAAACGGAAGGTCGAACTTACCTTATAATTATACCAGCAGTATCGGAGTGAATAATAATTATAATAGTTTGACTTCAATGACTTCATCTCCATCATATGATCGTTATGATTTTGGGGATAAACACACAAAAGGAACACCAGATGAGAATGGTGCAGTCGGGTTGATGAACCTTGGAAATACTTGTTTCATGAATAGTATTCTTCAATGTGTTAGTAACACCAGACAGTTGACTGAACTTTTTATCAATAATGGGTATAAACACCAACTTAATTTAGATAATCCTTTAGGACACTCTGGCAAGTTAGCTCAAGTATATGCAAAATTAATCAAGGATATGTGGAGTGGCTCTTATACACGTATCGTACCAAGAGAATTCAAAACAACTATTGGTGAATTTCAACCTCAATTCGCAGGTTATGAGCAACAAGACTCACAAGAATTCATGGGATTCCTGTTGGATGGACTTCATGTATGTTTAATTTCTTATAAAATCATTGAATAATGATAAAGTTTTGATAATCATTATTTTATAGGAGGACCTTAATCGAGTTGTAAAGAAGCCTCACGTGAATAAAATTGAAAGCAATGGACGTGATGATGTGTTGATTGCAAATGAATCTTGGCGAAGGTATTTGTTGAGAAATGATAGTGAATTGGTTGATCGTTGCTTTGGATTGATGAAATCACATGTGACTTGTGTGAACTGTGGTAAAGAAAGTGTAACATTTGATGCTTACAGTTCATTATCTCTACCAATTCCAATTTTGAATACAAGGATTTTACCAATTACTGTCCAGTTATTGCCAAGCACTGAACCACCAATTCAAGTTGATGTAGAATTAGAAATAACAGCGAGTATGTCGAAAATGAAATCAGCTTTGATCAACAAGCTGATTGAACACCGACTTCTATCTCCCATTTACAAAACTGCTGTGAAGGCTCCTGTTGAAATCGAAGTTTGTCCTTCTCCGATGACTAACGATGATAATGGTTATGAAATCGTTCAGATGAGTGACATTGAGCCAACACTAATTCAAGAATCGGTTACTGATGATAATGGGAAAGGAAAAAACAAGGATGATTATGATATTGTTAGTCACAATGATGCTTCTTCATCCACACAATCTTCTTCATCCACTGCTATTGATTATGATAAATATTATTTTCACTTCAGCACATTATTTCAATCTCGTCCATCAAATGTATGGAAGAATCATGACCAAGATTCTGATTCAACAACCATTCATCAATTTGTTGGGAAAACTGATAATTTGATTGCATTTCAATTCGAACAAGATTTACCATTACCAAAACCTGCTTACAATTCATACTCATATAATAGAAAGACTTCGGGTATTGAAGAAGTGCAACCAGAATCTAATTTTTTTATGTTGGATGTTTGTGTGGGATGGAAAATTGTCACTACTTATGGTGGCATCTACAGTACAAATACTTATGAGCGAATTGAAATGTTTGGTAATCCATACCGTCTAAGTCTGCCAAAAGGTGTTACTACAAATCGGCATGTTTATGAAAAAATATGGCCAATGATGAGAAGGTAAGATAATTATCATATTATTTCATATTTGATATTAGGATATTCTTAAATTCTATTTATATTTATATTTGTTAACTTTATAATTTATATTATCTTAATTATCATTATTTAGATATATTCGAGAAGATTCTTCAAAGTTTGCACATGATAATTTAAATGATCTTCAAGAATTACCTTTTGATTTAATCATCACTAACAGTTATGGATCATATAATAAATCAATAGTAGAAGTGAATGACAAACAATTCGAAATATCAGGAACAGATATTGTTGTCGTCTTATGGAAGAGTGATGTTAAAGATGATCATTTCGATGCTGATCAAATAAAAGCAATACGTTTAATTAATGATAATAAAAAAGCTACTTCTGATGATGATAATTCAAATGATGATTCTTCGAAACGCCTCAACATTTCAAAATGCTTAGATAAGTTTACTGAACGTGAGCAATTAGCACCAGCTGAGACAGTTTATTGTTCGAATTGTAAGCAACATTTAGCTCCAATTAAGAAAATGGATATTTGGTCTGCACCTGACATTCTCATTTTACATTTAAAGAGATTTCAATATATTCCTGGGCAATACTTCATTCATCGAGAGAAAATTAATGAATTAATTGACTTTCCAATCTCAGATTTCGACTTATCAAATTATGTGATTGGCCCAAAAGATGTTGATGCACCACCGATCTATGACTTGTATGCTGTTTCTCATCATTCTGGAGGGCTTGGTGGAGGTCATTATACAGCAACTTGCAAGAATTACATCAATAATAAATGGTAAAATCATACCAAAATTATGTTATTATTATTATAACTATTTTTTTTATTATCATTATTATGATATTTCTCCATTTTATGGCTGATAAGTTTGAACAAAAAGATAAAACAGATTCAATTACTGTAGAGAAAATTTCACTCTCTGGTGTTTTCAATTTCCTTTGCTGGATTTGCAGTTATTATTAAATTATAAATAAAACATAATTATAGGATCAAGAAATAATTATGTATTATTTTTAATTTAATAATAACAACAACTACAGTTGTTCTAACAACTGCTAATTGAGCAAACAGTTGTTATTTTTACATAAAATCATTCAGAGCGAAGGAATGAAAATATAATAATTTTAATTATTATTTTATTCTTTATTATTATTGTTTTGTTTATTAATAATAGGTATAATTTCAATGATGCGAGTGTGTCTGAAACTCAAGCTAGTAATGCAGTTTCTCCTACTGCTTATGTTCTCTTTTATAAACGAAGGTACTTTATTAACATCATTTATATATGATTAATAAGCTATTATATTTTATACTATTTTTTATGTGATAATAATGTTAATAATTATTTCATTATATTATTATTGTTTATTAGTTCATTTATCAATTCATAAATGGATGTTATTATTTGTGTTAATTAGAACTGGTTCATTGAAATGGGCTGGAGTTACGCCATCTTCTTCTCCTATTCCTGACGGAGAGGCATAAAAAATGGCATATAGAATGCATGTAATAACAATTGGAGAGATGAAAGAATTGATGAATTACTAGCAAAAAGAAGAATTTGCTTTGTTTAAATTTTAAGAACATGTGATTTGTATGATATGGATGGCTCTACTCATGAATTCATGAAGTGATCAAACCTTTTTTTAATGTTAGGATAAGAAATATTATTATATTAAGTTGATATATGGCAACTGTTTCATTTGCTGTGATTATCATACATGAAGCATGACGTTAAGAGTAATAATGTAAGCTATTAAAATGGATATTTTATGATATTTTTTTAAACAAATCTATTATCATACCAGTATCTCCACAAAAAAATATAATATGAATTATTAAAATTATAATAATAAACCAAAGAATCTTAAGCGTATTGACTGACATAAATCTGTTTGTCACTTGAACATGATGCTAACAACTTGCTTGTTGGATGAAATGCAACCTAATAAACAAATAATAGATAAAATTTTTCATATAAATCTATTATTATGATATATTTGTAAGGTACTTCATACGATTCTTTTTTATTCATCATTCGCAAAGTGGGGGGGGGGCAAACACAAACATAATGGGGAAGAAAATACAATTTTGATTTTGATAATAGTTATAATAGTATTAATAGTAATTAATAATGTAGTTTCTCACTTAAGAGTACTGACACCCCGGATAGTATCCTGGGGAGTCAGTAAAAAATCATCCGTATATAAATAAGGACCGGCGGCAACATCCGTATATCAAAAGGCTATTCCTTGTACGGATGAGGTGAAAGAGTTTGCTGTCCGGTCCTTATTGATATATGGATGTTTTTTTACTGACTCCCCAGGATACTATCCGGGGTGGTCAGTACTCCTAAGTGAGATACTACAATAATAATAATTATGTTTTAAAAGACATTTGTATCTTCTTTTTTCTTGTTCAAACTTATCAGCAATAATAATAATAATTATGTTTTAAGAGATATTTGATCTTTTATTTTTTTATTCAAACTGATCAGCCATAAAAAGCAGAAATATCATAATAATGATAATAATAATAATAATAATAATAATAATAATAATAATAATAATAATAATAATAATAATTATGTTTTAAGAGATATT
>VKHH01006036.1:0-30166 GCA_015144975.1 Epipyxis sp. PR26KG | reverse complement strand
AATCGAAAAATATGAAATTTTGCTTGATTTTAACTAAATCAAACTCATTTTCAGTGAACTCAATAGCTGTACACCATTAGTATAAGCAATAACATTAAAATATCCTGTACGCGTGGAATTAGCTGAAACCTAGAATTCAGAAAATGTGGCAAAATATTCCGAAATATGCTGAGAGCTCAAAGGCACCAATATTAATCAATAATTGCTCAATCCACCACAACCTTTGACCCAGTCTAACTTTATACACATTAATAGGAAACAAAGGATGGTAATTTTACCTATGAATTTCTTTCCATTGGCATTGAACTCATGCTCATTTCTGCGAGGTCAAAATTAGAAAATTGAAACACCACTTGAACCAACCCAGATAACAAAATCAAATCTCTCCAAAGTTTCTAAGTACATAATAAATAGTTCCATAAGGCTGCTTTGTTTATTTCTTCGTTGTTGACGCACAATGGTCATTTCTGTTTCCGATTGAGCGAGGAGATTTTCATTTGAGCTAAATTCTTCATGCACAAGCAAAATCAGCTGTAAAAGATTCTAAAGCTATCTTAGATAGATAAATTTATAAATGTTCTGAGGTATTTTTGGTTAAGTTATTCACAAAATCATAGTGTAAATCAAATTTATGGTCTCAGACCATATTTATGGTTTGACGCAAAAAAATGATTTGGTGTTTCATGTTTCACGAAACACGAAACGCTAAATTTGAAACGAAAATGCGGTTTTCGCATACACTCTAATAATCAAAATTAAAAAAATATAGTGCCGGGAGCCGGGAATAAAACGTTATAAATAGTTACGCTAACCACATAATATACCAATAATACCGATAAGTTTACGTGGATTAATAACTATTATTATTACCGTGATTCTCTTACGATTGTTTTGTAATTTTCCTTTAATTGAAATAATACGGTATATAGCAAACAAATAACAATTAGGTACTAAATTATATCACAAAAATAGGGTACTAACTCAATAACAAAAAATAAAAGATACAAAAGTACACAATTGGAATTGGAATTCCACGAATTACCGACAACAGGTGTAAGTAACCCTTCTGCATTGTGGGAAATATTAATTTTACGCTTTATGACTATTGCTGACTTGCTGACTAACTGTTATGCATGTTTGTATTAGCTACTAGATTTGGTGGTCAAGAGTCAAGAGTAGTCTAAAAGTTCAACCTTTTCATCAGTTGACTTGATGCAAATCTAATTTCTACATATTGATATTGTTGAGAAAATGGCCCATAGAAAAATTGCTGTAAAACTTTGGACGTATTTTACAATATGCCTGTGTTTCATTCATTCAACTCACTGCTCCAACATTGTCTATCAAACCAAATTTATATTGAAAATGGTATCATCTGCCCCAATATATCCCACAAAGATAAATAATGTCGTTACAAAACTTACTAAATCTATTCAAAACTCATTGACAAACAGAAATTCAAGGATAGAAATCGAATTGCCTTTGGGTGTTGACTTTGGAGTTGAATCATCTTCAAAGAAAGATCTATCGGGTGCTGACAAAATCAAGAAATCGCATCGCGAGGCAGCAAGATTAGTCACAGAAATGTTTGCTATATTATCATCAACAACTGTAGTTATGTTTCCAACTGAAAATGAAGCAACTTTGGCTAGAAATACTTGGGGTTCAAAATTCAACGGACAAGTATTTTCATTAGATGCTCCATCTTCAACTAAAAAAGGTATGAGTAAACTTAGTTCAAGACGGTTTACTTTAGAAGAGCAGGAAGCTGCATTGTTAGGAGATGATGGTATATATATTCCTAGTGGAACTGAAGTGTTAATAATCGTTTGTCCACGGACAAAGGATTATACGAAAATAAAAAAGGCGAGTGAAAAAATTGGTGAATCTACTCTGTTTATTATTATAAATGGAAGAATTAATTTCGAAAGCAATCCATCGTTAGATTTTGATAGCAGATTTATCAATGTTTTTCATTATGCACCACCGATTATAGAAAAATCTGATGAAACTGATAAAATAATAGGGAATAAGGAGCTTTTATTGTATCACGAATATAAAAATAGTTGGTATCTAGCTGAAAAGAAATCTGATAATGGTAATATTATTGGGAATTTATTATCAGGAGGTGGTTCTCCTTTTACTACATTATGGGAAGGTAAATCGAAACCTACCACACAAGAAATAATTAATATTTTTAAAAAAGAAGAAGTTAGTAATAATTAATTGAAATGTTTCATGCAGTTATCAATAATTTTACACAATATTCATTGTCTAATACAACGATTGAATGAAAGTTAACTATTTGTAATTGTATAATTTCAAATGACTGCAAAAAGGCTATCATCATCATTATTTTTCAACAACACTAGCAACACTTCATCATTACATTTATTTTCATTTCATTTTTATTTGGATATCTAATGGTGGTGAAGCGAAGGATTGAACTCTTATAGTTATGCATATTAAAATGAACCCTTATCATAACCTCTTAAAATTAATAAATATAACTAATGTGTATTTATCATAATATCGTGTCACAACTACAATTCATTTGAATACAACCAAATCATGTATAACTCACATATGAAAAATAATTATATATGTCAATAAAGATTAAAAAAATAATTCATTTCCTTTCATATTCTATCGTTTATTCATTTAACTAATAATAATTTTATTTAAAAAAATGTACATATTCCGTATTTTATAAAACTAATATTTTACACAACTATTTATCCCGATATGAGTCTAACTTTAAAAAAGATTTTTGAAACCAAAAAAATTTTATTTAAGGAGACGCATGTGTGAGTGAGGTTCACATTCATGATCTTATTTCACTCTTATTATCATTATGATTTTATCATTCTTCTATTGTAATGTAAACTTATCAAACCGAATTTTATGCTTGAAACTTACCCCGTAGTGGAGCGTTGCCAATCAGATTTGTGGGTATTGTAGGAGTTGGATTGTTGAGTTCCATTAATAAATATACGTAGGTAGTATTTCTTAACGTAGTGTATTTTTGATAAGCGGTGGACAATTAATAACCTGGATCATCATAGTTAATAATTCTTGCGGTCATATTTAATATAAATACATGAAATACTGAAGTGATAACAACTAGTTAACACCTTAATGCTTAATGTTCATTCACCCTCCCATAAATTTGAATTTTGAACGAAAAAACGATATGCACCTAAAATAAGGTCAGTTATCTCTTTTTGGACTATCTTAGTGTATTCCTATTTGTTCGTAAGTGATAACCTCCAATTATTCCTGAGAAAGTTTTTGTATTCATTGAGTTTTCAACGACTAGTTTTTGAGTTTTTTGGTTGGTTCATCAATTCATCCAGTTTTTAACCACAAAATAAAAATATTCCCACACACATTATTGTAAAACTTTCAGATCTCATTAGTTTATTTTAGCAGCGAGTTTAAAAATGGAAAGATATCAAAAGATTGAAAAGAATGGACATGTTGGTGAAGGAACCTATGGTGTTGTATATAAAGCGAAAGACAGGAACACAAATGAGATTGTTGCTTTGAAGGTTTGTTCGAAAGAAAATTGAATTAATTCTTTCAAATAAAATAAATAAGAGAGAAAATTAAATAAAAATAAAAGGATTTATGTTCTGTAAAAGAATTGAATTAATTTGTTTTACTAATAATTAAATCTTACTAAATTTCATAAATATTAATTACCGTTTTTTTTTTTGAAAAACACTCTCTTCAAGTAATCATTAATTTCATATTTTTCATTTTCTATATTTCTAGAGAATAAGACTTGAAGTAGAAGATGAAGGAATTCCTAGTACTACCTTAAGAGAAATTTCAGTGCTTCGAACATTAAAACATGATAATATTGTCGAGTAAGTAGAATCAAACGATCAACCAACAAAACAACGAACTAAATTAAATAAATTCTTATATTGTAAATTTATTTCATAGATTACGAGATGTAGTTCAAAGTGAAGGAAGATTATATTTAGTTTTTGAATTTGTTGATAAAGATTTGAAAAAGTATTTTGAAGCATCTGAAGGACCTCTCTCACCACAACTCATCAAGGTAATTATCTTTCCGTTTGAAATACTTCATTCCAAATATAAATTTAATAAGTATTTTCTTTTAATTTTTAGTCATATACGTACCAATTACTTCGAGGGTTAAAATTTTGCCACGTTCGTGGTGTAATGCATCGGTAAGTTGATAATTCGTTTTAAAAATTGAAATTGATAACAATTAAATAACTATTATCATTTTAATTTAGTGATTTAAAACCTCAAAATATTTTGGTTTCTCGTGATGGAAGATTAAAAATTGCAGATTTTGGTCTCGCAAGAGCATTTGTTCCTCCAATCCGTCCTTTCACACACGAAGTATGTTAATAACCTAATATCCGGGATCACATCGACGCATGAGTTTTACAACATATTATTTTTAATTATTATAGGTTGTTACTTTATGGTATCGTCCGCCAGAAATCCTCCTTGGTTGCAAAACATATGCTTTACCTGTTGATGTGTGGGCTGTTGGTACTATCCTTGCAGAGATGGTGACCAAGAGACCCCTCTTCCCTGGTGATTCTGAAATCGATGAAATCTTTAAAATTTTCCGAATTCTTGGTACTCCTAATGAAGAAGTGTGGCCTGGTGTTACTGCATTGCAAGATTGGAATGATGATTTTCCTGTTTGGCCATCGCTTAATGTTGGTAAATTCTGTCCTGGCTTAGGGGAAGTGGGGGTTGATCTTGTTGAAGTAAGTCTCACACAACCTCACAACTAGTACAACAAATAAATATATTTTTGATATTCTTCATAGCAATTGTTATCCATTGACCCAAGACGCAGAATCTCTGCTATTGAAGCATTAAAACATCCTTATTTTGCTGATATGCCACCCATCGATGACATGTAATGACCATGTCTCACGCCTCATGGCTACCATCCTTTCATAACAGATCACACATCGATTATAAACCCCATTATTTTTATGTTCTTCTCAATCCCGCGTTATAATAATCTTGCAATTCTTTAGATATTTTTGGAAAGTATTTCCGGAATTAAAAAGATGTTCATAAATAATTAAACTTGCCTTTATTCCATCAATTAATATGATAATTTATTATCAGATTTTTTTGATCTGAATTTGTTTAGTTTATATTCGGTATTAAAAAATAAAATTTAAGTCTTGCGTACTTCAAAAAATATGAATATTTTAATATAGAAATAGAAGAAATTCCTATTGTGACATGATTTTTGAGTGAAAACTTAGTCGTAATAAATCTGATAGTAATCTATCTTCTTTGTCAAAATGATCCAGAATTGTAACAAAAAAATACCAATGAAATTTGAAAAATTAAAAGGTATCATGTAAAAATATTGTAAAAAATGCAGGGCATTTCTCCTTCCAATCACTCGTCCATAACAATAATTGGATGTTTTAAAAATATTATTTTATTAATCGTAGGGTTATACGCTAATATAAATAATACAAACATTTCCACCCTTCATTACCAGTCTACTTGCTAATAACAAACAACAATAATTGTCAGCTAGGCCATCATTTCGAGATGACATAATGAGAGAAATATGTTATTTAAACTAGAAAGAATAACTATTTAATTATAATAATTAATTTAAAAAAATTCAATCGCAAATGATTCTTTAAACTATTTCTATTTAACAACTTTAACTATTTGTTCAGCAATAGCAATACAGCTAAGCCAATCTTCGCATATCACATGAGTCAAAGCAGAAGAATCTCACATCCCATCGCCTGAGATATAGACATCATATATGAGACAGGATTATTCGAGAATATTTATGATGTATAAAAACTAAATGATGGTTTTCCAGGAGTAGCTAATGTCATTTTCTTTTTATCACCAGGTACTACTTCATCTTCCACTTGATGTATAGAGACTTGTTGTAATTCAAGTGCTTTTTCAACATATAATTTATTTTCCTACAATGATAATAATAATGATAATAATAATGATAATAATAATGATGATAATAACAATAACAATGATAATAATAACAATGATAATAATAATAATGATAATAACAATAACAATGATAATAATGATAATGATGATAATAACAATAACAATGATAATAATAATAATGATGATAATAATAATAATAATAATAATAATAATAATAATAATAAATTTTATTAATTAAGCAGTTGAAAATGTTTTTGCTGGTATTGAAAAATAATGAATAATAATATTATTATTCTAATATATATATACATTATTTATTAAGAATAATACTAATAATATAAATTATGAAATCAAGTAAGTGATGTATGTATGGCATGATGGTATGTGATACCTCAAGAATCGACTTTTGATTGAATGGTAATTCAATGGCAAGTGCATCATAGCCCCTTTCTCTCGCTTCATCTCTCATGAAAGCACCGAATTGCATCAGAACTTTCGTATCTTTTTTCAACTCTTCATGTGACTCGAGAAATGATTTCATTAATTTTAATAATTCTTCAGGAAATGAATTGTTACCATTCGTATTATGTATAAAAACGGATTGTAAAAATTTCAACACTTCAATTTTTTTGTTATCATAAGTAGAGGCTAAGTACACATACACCGACTTTGGGCCTGGCTTTTGTTTTAAAGCAGCAGTGCGAATACTTTCAATGAAATCTCTGAAGAAAAGGTATTCCTTACGAAGGTCGCGAAGATACGGTTGAAAACTTGGCCAACTGGCATCACACACAGATCCGTCTTTACCCATCAACTCCCATATATTCTCACTCCAATGAGGACATATTGGCATCATCATAATAACAATCGATTCAATATATCTAATAATAACGGATTGATGTAAAGGGATATCACATCGGATTGTCCAATCACGATACAAATCACGTACAATTCTCAAATCGAACCAACATCGATGAATACCATCTCTATAACACATGCGATTGAATTCCACTTGAGTAGCTTCAATCAGATAATCTATTTCATTCTCAAATGTTTTATCCATGAAAGTCTTTTCGCCTGTTCGAAGTGTGCCATTATTTAAATCGGTTAAGACAGTTTTTATCCATTCTTCTTCATTATGTAGATATAAGATCGCTTGATTTGCAACTGATCGATCAAAGTTCGCATCTTCTAAACTATCTCCTGCATCAGCTAAAGCAAACCTTGTGGCATCAGAAGAATATTCTTCAATGCATTCTTTTAACATCAAGAAGTTTCCTTTCGATTTCGACATTTTCTCCGCATCAACCATAATATGTCCATTACAGTAAATACCTCGTGGCCACATATGAGGTTGCTCATGCCATATCTGAGCGTGATTATATAAGCACATTGTAAGATGGTTTGGAATCAAATCTTTTGCTGACACTCGAAGATCCATAGGATACCAATATTCGAATTCTGCTCTCATTTTGTCCAAGAGGTCCTTGGGTATAGCAGTAGAATATGAAGATGGAAGGTCTTTATGAAGGAAGATATAAGAGAATATTTCATCTGTGAAATGAATTGGATCTACTCCACATGGTGTATCTTGACCAGTCATATTGTCAGGGTCTCCGTGAATATGATGAGCGATCGTATAATATGCCATGTAAATAGTTGAGTCGGAAAGGGAGTCAATTACCCACTTTGGATCCCACGGGAGTTGAGTGCCTAAACCGAACTCTCTACTGCATGCCCATTCCTTCAACCAAGCTACAGCTTTATCGAAACTTTCAAGCACACTGTCATTGAATCCAGTGAAGGAGTCGCTGTGCATGTGGTCAATCACAGTCTTTTGCCACTCCGGATCACCATATGATAAATACCATTGATCTGTTAAAGCGACGATACACTCATCACCTGAACGACTGATAACAGTACTCTCAGGTTCAAAATATGAAATTGCATCACCACTATCTATCAGTTCTTTACGAACAATTGGTTTGGCATCACAAACCTAATTATGTCAAAATAATAATAATATCAATAACAAATATAATTATTAAAAGTTGATGCAAATAATATCAATCTAGTACCTTCATTCCAGCACAAGAACCAACGAGCATAATGCCTTCGTAGAATCCTTTAAGATAAACTTCATCTTTCGCAAGCTTAAGCTTGTCTTTGTCTTTGGATGAAACAATTTCAAGCTTTTCACACATCACAACCGCTGCACGATCACCGTAACCAGGAATATCTTAATAAAACATAAATTGTTAGGTAAATTAATTAGCTACCTGACGATAATAAAAATTAATAATAAATTACCGATGATTGGAATCACTTCATAAGGGTCCACCATTTCAGCAGTAATTCCGAATTTTTCTCGCCATAATGGCTTATCTTTGAGCTCTTTCAATGCTGCATAATCATCAGGGGCATCAGACGGAACAGATGTTACTACTCCTGTTCCTTTTGACATAGAAATAGTTGTGAGAGGAAGAGTATATACTTTTTCATACGATGAGTTAGGTGCAATTAAAGCAAGTCCTAATAAATCTGCACCAGTCATTTTTAACAAACAAACAGTTTTCCCCCATTCCTTTGCAAAATCCTGGTGAGCAAGTCCCTTAGCAGATCTCTCTGACATTATTAACACATCACCATTCTTAAACTCAAATGCACCATATGTTCCTTCAGGAAGAACAAAACAGTTGGTCTGGCCGTACATTGTCTCTGGTCTCAATGTGGCAGGAGCAAGGTATACATTTTTATTCTCCAATAAAGGACTATTTAAGACTGAACTACTGGGATATGGCGTAACGACTTTGAGTTTAACAATAGTATACTCTTGTGGTACAACACCTTCACCACTAGCTCGATCATGATCTGCACAAACTTGGCCTTCTTTTGGAGAATAAATATTTGGACGATATCCAGACTTTATTCTGTTACCTTCTCTCAATAGATTGAACTGCCATCTGATGAATGCATCGTATACAGGATTTGCTGATGTGGTAATAAATGAGCGTCTCCAATCAATTGCTGATCCAAATAGTTGTAAATCGGTCACCCCAAGTGGTGGGAAATAGTTGAGCCATTTTACTGGATCAGAAAACTCTGCGATTTCTTCTTGCGGAACCATCTTAGAAAGAATTTCCCATTGTTTCATTTGCGTGCCAGCTTGTCCTTTAACAACTAACTTCGATTTTTTACCTTTGCTTTTATCAGCAATTGCTTGTTCTGCATCTTTTGTTGTCTTTTTTTCTTCAACCGGCGTCTTTACCGTTTCTTCTACTTTAATTTCAGGAAACACCGGCGGATTTCCATAAAGCAACATTTCTTCCTTCAGCTTATTTGCTGCAGCTTGAATTGGCATTCCAGTGCAATGAAAAGCAAATGGAAATAAGACATTGTAGCCTTTCAAACGCTGATATCTAGCGGTAAATTCAGCTTTGGTAAGGCTAAATGCATGACCTAGATGCAATCTTCCATTCATATAAGGATATGGAAAAGTTATCATATACTTTGGTTTTGATTCATCATAGTTTGCTTCAAAGGTCTTCTTGTTCGCCCATTTATCTTGAATTCTCTGTTCGATATCTCGAAGATGATCTCTTCGTGCAAAAGATTTTGGAGGTGCTGCCGCTTGTTTGCGAACCTCAAACTCACTCATTTTTCAATTTATAATAGATTATTCAAACTTATGAAAAATAATTGATGGGACAAATGCAAATATGCTGTGTTCGATCCTCTTATGTTTTGTAAAAGTTTCGAAACATTCCTTCCCTCCACAAAATCAATATTATGAACAATGAATTAATTAATGAACAAGTTTCCCTTTGTGAACATTACTAAAATTGGATTTCTTTTATTTGTGTTGCAATATTAGCTTTAACTTAGCAATAAAGAAACTTGTTTGCAGTTTCTAAACATTTTTTATGGTTTACAAGTAGTTACAATATTTTCAGCTTTCACACTAGCAGGATTGCTAATTAATATACATTCCTGATTTCAATATTTAAAAACGTTAAGACACGCAGATAATAAGTTAACGAACGTCGAACGCTGGAACGTTAAAAAAAAAATTGCTGTTCATGATACATCGAAAAATAATGAGTTTTGAATCGAAAACTCATTATTATCAATCAACGTTAACTTGAACTTTAATTCTTTAATTAATTAGTCATACATATTATTTAATATTATTATATTTTATATTATTATACATTATACATTATACGATATACAATATACAGTACTATAGATAAATAAATATTGGTTGTATCCCAACAAAATCCACACTGCTGAATTAGAGAAACTTTGTCTACAGTAGTTCTACATTGTAGTGGAGTAAATGAACGAAACAAATCAACCTCAACAAACTGCTGCCAACACATTTTTAGAAGCTAATTTAATAGAGAGTCTGAATATATCTTTTCGAATAGCACCATCATCAATTGAATATAAGTCAA
Source organism: Epipyxis sp. PR26KG (assembly GCA_015144975.1). Taxonomy (NCBI): domain Eukaryota; class Chrysophyceae; order Chromulinales; family Dinobryaceae; genus Epipyxis; species Epipyxis sp. PR26KG. The sequence continues at coordinate 19,757 of VKHH01006036.1, read as the reverse complement.
ACAATAAAGATTTTGGACCGATTGTTGCGACTGCTGATAGCAGTATATTAGCTCAAGTTTTTAATAATCCTTCTATTACTGCATTGATCGAGAGCTTTTTAGGTTCCAGTTTTTTAGTTAAAAGTTTACAAAGCAATAATGTATTAAATCATAAATTAAATCGCCCTCTTTCTTCGATCAGGTATACGAGTAAACTATCTCAGTTAATTTATTTTAACGATCCATGTTATACTTGATTTATAGCAATGAAGCCCTTTCCACTTCAATATTACCAGTTATTAATACTATAGATATTGAAGGAAAGCGAGCAGAACTGCTCGCTTTACGAAGCGATATCATGTCTTTGTCTAAGGGAATTGATACTATTTCGGATGATTTAACTCGATGTACAGAATTTGTTGAAGATGATACATCAGCTGACTTTATCTTATATAAATTTTTGGCTACCAAGTATAACCTAATGCAACAATTCAGTCAACGAAGCAAAATAAAGTCCAATCAAATGGATTTTTTAAATAAGTTGGTAGATCTTCGTAAAAACTGCTCCTCTGCAGTCAAGTCAAGAAAAGAAATTTTATTAAATCAGCATGCTGAATTAGTTGATGTGTACGAAAAAGTCAACAGCACCACTGGTGAGCTACTACAAACTTCTTCTGAAATTGTGGATAAGAATGTCGAAAATGATTTAAATATAACTACTGAAAAGCTTCAACAATTTGAACTTAAAGCGAAAAGCTTTGTACGTGAGATGTGGGACATCAAACCTCACTCCCAAGAGCACTTATTTTCAATCAAACATAACAGAAAGGCTGTAAACGAAGCAGTATCAAATATATCAACTAATAACTTTGAAGAATATTTGAAAGATTTATCAAGTAAAATGAGCAACTGTCTTAATTTATCTGTTCAATCTCTTGATAAAAAACATGGATCATATGAAAAGATTGTTCACTTAGGTAATACATCAATTTTCGTCATAGCAGGTATTTTTATAAGGCACAATTCCTTTTATGTTGTTTTCAAGGATTGGATGTTAATAAACACAATTTTGATGCTATTTCTGATCGATTATCGGAACTCCATGCTATGCAAGAAGCATCTTCAGTGCATTTGGAGGTAACCATAAAAAACTATCGATTCTCCATTAAGATAATAATATAAGTAATTGTATTGTTTAAGAATGTTCGCGACTTGCTGTGGGAAAAACATCAGATGCAGTTAGGAGCTATTAACGCTACCGCTTTAGAAAGAAGAATTGCATTTTTAGGCGTGCTTAAGGTACTAATCAGTGTAACTTAATTGAATAATTAGTCAATTAATGAAATTAATTTATTTTAATTATTAATTAGGATCAATTTAAATCTAGTAGTTCAGCATTACAAGACAATAATTCTAAAAATCGGCAAAATGATGAATTTGAAGAAGAAGTGAGTTAAATACTTTGCGGTCATGCTGTGATGTGATCAAGTGTCTTTTGGCCAAAATAGATCAGAAATACCGTATGTTATACCAACATCGAATTTTTGGTTGAAATTCAGAAATTTCGCAACTGTTATATAAATGAAATTTGTCCATTGAAAATTTACTCCTATTAAATTTTGACGACAGATTTATATGTCTAATTTCGATTATCTAATGGATAGCCGATTCAAAAACTTCAAATATGATCACTAGACTCTAGTGTTGGCAGTTTTGGTATGTTGGTAGTTTGGTACATCTGGCATGGGTGAGTCAAGTGTTACAGTATTATCATATTCTGTAGAAAAGGATCATCAGTGTAAATCATTTTATACCATTTTAATGTTTTGCCGGATTCAAAACTTAAAATATAATCATTAGACACTTTTGTTGGCAGTTTTGGCACCTGGTATGAGAATAGATTATTTTGACATAAAGAAGAAATTTAAATATGGCGAAATATTTGCTGAATGATTAATCTTTGAATAGACTTCTTTTTTGTGTTATTAAGTTTTGACCAATTCTTGAATGCGACTTGATTATACTTTGAGTTTTATTGCTTGCCTACAAAAAACAAAATTTAAGACGGCGAGTGTAATCCATATGATTTCATGAAACATTATTTCACCTTTCATCCAAAATTTAATAATCATTCATAATTTAATCTAATGTTATAAACTGTGAATCTTTAAACCTTCTTGAACCGCGATCAACATATAAAAAAATTGAGCCTAGCCGATATTCTTCAGCTTGAGTTTGATAAGTTCTGCAATAGTAGTTGGATTTATAAGCTCTGCACTAACACCCCATATTAAAGAAAAAAAACTCGGCAAAACCTAGGTTATCAAAACCTCGGTTTTTGTGAAAAAGGGAGGTTTTGAAAACCTAGGTTTGACCGGAGTTTGCTTTTCAAGTTTAACTCGGGGAACCACATTTAGGGGCTATTTGTTAAAATTTCACAAAATTTCAGAAAAAGTGAGGTTTTGTAAAACCTAGGTTTTGCCAAGTTTTTTTCCCGTTAATATGGGGTGTAAGACGTTGGTTAAAGTGACTGAATTAATGAATGAATTAATAGGAATTAACTAATGAATGAATGAATGAATTAATAGGAATTAACTGAGCAAATCAAAACAGTCTAACTAAACAAGAGGAAAAAGCTAAAAACTAACAACTAATGAATGATTGTAGGTTGTATGAATGAATGAATTATATTTACTGGATTAAATTATGAATGAATCTTAACCCCTTCATCGCATTTTCCAAACTTTTGGGATATTGCCATTGGTCAAATTGAAGCGTAGCACAGCAGAACTGGTAAAATGCAATACTGTGATATAAAAGCAAAATCTTCACGCTTAACCTTTTTGATTTTATCTTGATTATTTTTACTCTTTTTATTTTCCGAACTCCAACTTTGATAAAAAGCATAGAAAAGTGGTCGTGATGGAAACGAAAAATAGCAACGGAAGGTTGCCAACTGAAATTGAAATGCATCAAACTAATCATCAATTTGGTAATCACGAAATATCGACCCTCAACTCTACCTCTGTTTTACAAAGAAATTGGTCTACACGCGAATTTTCTTGTTTAGAAGATGAAGAATCTTGCTGGTGGGGAACTTGGTGCTGCTGTATTTTATGGGCAAGAAACATTGCGTCTTTTCAGTTAGAATCTTCACCATTATTATTAATGTCATTTTTGGGTAGTATTATTATACTGTGTATTATTTCAATATTTTTTCCATTTCCATTTGCAATACTTCTATGGTTCTGTTGCTTTGCAATATATGCAGCGTATTTGCGAACTGAAATTCGAAATAAATTGAATATTAAAGGAACTTATACTGGAGATTTGTTGATGTATATGTGCTGTTCCTGTTGCTCAGTATGTCATGAGTCACGTGAAGCAAAAGCAACTAATATGAAAGAACTTGATTATCTGTCAGGCGAACCATTGGAAGATATTGATATGGAATTTGAGCAAAGAGCACTCGGTAATACTTCTGGAACAACAGGAAGTATTTCAACCGATGGATCGTTTATACAACATATTTCATCAGTTTCAAAAACTTCAAAATTTCTTGTTGGTATATGCTCTTTAATTTCATTTGTTGCTTCAGTTAATCTGTTGCTAAGAGGAAAAGGTTTGCACTTGGTGGTATTAATTTTGGTCTTTATTCAACCATTAGTAGTATTGTACTTGCTTTATTGGAGAAGCCGAAGAAGGTTCGCAACATTGGATAATGTAATTAAAATGTTTTCTTGTGGATTTTTTCTTGCAACAACTCAAGCTGTATTTTTGGAATCATTACTAGAATTTTGTATTACTTTATTTGCAACTATGGTTTTGTCAATCGAAGAAGGTGGATCTGGTCCTCAATCATCTAATCCATCCACTCAAGGAACTGGAGCCACATCAAAAATATATTCGAATCAAATTTTGATGTACATTATGCAGAATCTTATTAATGTCATACCTAACTCATATCAACCATATAATCGCTTCGATCACAGCGTAACAGCATATCACTACGAAAATATAAATACAAATACAATCTCGATGGTGTCAACATTCAATATGACAGTTACTAACACGACATCAAATAAACCATTTCAATTCACACAATCTATGATGCGGGAAAACATAATCTTAGTAGTATTCATATTATTTTTAATGTCATTTGTAGTTGCAGCTGGTGTTGAAGAAACAACAAAACATTTTGCAGTTCGTTGTTGCAAGTTATCAACGCCATTGAAAGATCCTCATGCTATTATGGTTTATCTGTTGACCAGCGCATTAGGATTCGCAACAGCGGAGAATATTGAATATGTGTTTGGACAAAAATCGTCACCAATACCTGGCACAACATTATTTGAAGGGGAATTGTTTGTATTGTTCATTAGATTATTAATGCCAATTCATCTCATTTGTTCTGTACTTCAATCAGTCAATATGTCTAAGGTAAACTATACTATCTATGATTTTTGTTTTGAAATTTGATATGAAATAATGTTATGATCTCATTTGCTTATTAATATATTTATTATAAATGTTAGGTCTTGTTAGGACAATCAACAATGAATGTATTTCAGGTTAGTTTGTTTTGATTTGAAAATCATAGTTCAAAATTTGATCTGATATGATATACATTTATACATTTTCAGATTCTTTTACCTGCTATTTTACTGCACGGAACATACGATTTCGTATTATTTTTGTCTGGATCACTGGAGTATATATATGAAATTAATGGGGACTTGATGACTATTGTAAGCTTCACTTTATCAGGGATTATCACAGTATGTGGACTCGCATGGGCTTATTATTCTTTCACAAAGGTATTTATTAAATTTTATTTTTGCGCGCCATAATATTGATATCATATGTATATTTTTAAAAGGTTGTGTCTGACTATCAAAATGGATGGCGAAGATTTGACACAGAAGATCCTGAAGTTTTTAATGCTGTCAATTTGTGATAACGAGCAACAAAGTTTTATATTTGAATTAAAATAAATTATGTATTTTTATTGAATATTGGCAGATTTTAAATTTAATCGTTAATTTAATTTAATTTTATGACAGCGAATAAAATGATAGATTCGCTGTGGTTTCATTGAGTTAACCGAATATGGTGAAGTCTGCATAAAATTAAAGTCATGCCCAAAACGGTGCAAATAATAAGATTAGAACCAACTTAGGCTTATAACAGTGAAGCATATTTCAAATTCACCTTCTACAATGTTAATATTTCATTTGAAGTACTAGTATTAATCAATTTATATTAATCAATTATAGGATCTCATTGTCCTGAAATAAATCTGGATTCAGCTTTATTCTCCACTATTCTATTTCTACTGTATGTCTAACTTATTCTTTATTATACGGTTTATTTCTGAAATTAGGTTAGATTAAAGTACACTCGCAATTATATTTTATCAATATTTGAATCTCTTATCAAAAAGTAAATCTTTCCGAAGAAATGGAGGAATTTCTGAAACCCCGAGCCTTAATTCAACTTCAACTTGAAACATAATATACCGGTAAGTATATATAATAAATTTACAGTATATCAATTCAAAATATTCAATACTGTACATTTAATCTTTTGATCTTTTTATTGGTGTAAACATGTTGCAATCAAATTTTGTTAAAAGAACATTATTATTTCATTCAAAATCAGACAAAAGTTTTACCAGATTGAATTTCCGATTTTCCACCAAAAGTGCTAATCAACCAAGTATTATTGAAATAAAAACATCGTTTAAGAATAAGCTCAAAGAAGCTAAGCACGCTGCTGAATTAGGTGGTGGCGCAACAAGGATACAAACTCAGGTGTTCATAAATGATATAATAAAATCTGTGCAGTGCATATTCACTAGCATACTTCATTCATTAACATTCTTCAAGCCCATTATTTATTTTTCTTTCTGTTAATGCTACTGTATTATAACATAGAAGTTTTGATAATTTTTGATTACGTTTGTTCTATTCGCGCTTATAGCATACTCGAGGAAAACTAACTGCACGGGAAAGAATAGCTTTACTGGTAGATAATGGTACCTTTAGAGAGTATGATATGTTGAAAACGCATAGATGTGATGAGTTTGGTATGGAAAAAGAACAATATTATGGTGATGGTGTGGTAACAGGTCACGGTTTAGTGAATGGGAGAAAGGTTAGTTATGCTGTTATGCTCGTTATTAGATAATTAGCTGTAAGTTTAATAACTTACCGTAAGTTTATGGTATACAACTGTAGAATTGACGTTGTATTACTGTATTACGAAGTTGTATTGTACTGCACGTGCTGTAGATATTTATATTTAGTCAAGATTTTACTGTATTCGGTGGTTCACTCAGTGAAACCCATGCTCAAAAAATATGTAAAGTCATGGAAATGGCGATGAGAGTAGGTCAGCAATATGAATTAAATGCATAATATTATATTGAAATATAAATTAATTATTATTTTCATCATTCTTATTTAACCCTTTAGGTGCCCCAGTTATTGGCTTGAATGATTCTGGAGGTGCCAGGTATAGCGAATATAATTGAAATTATTAAATGCTAATTGATATTTTATTTCTAACTCTTTTATCATAATCTTTCCTTAAAAATATGATTCTTTGATATAACAGACAAAAATATCACAAACTTTGTTTCTATTATTGAATGTCTTATAGAATTCAAGAAGGTGTTGATTCGCTTGGAGGATATGCTGATGTGTTTTATCGTAATGTTGAAGCTTCTGGTGTTATCCCTCAAATATCAATGATTATGGGACCATGTGCGGGAGGAGCTGTCTACTCACCAGCAATTACTGATTTCATATTTATGGTGAATATATCCAATCTTAATCGCTTTGTATTATACATTGTGTAGTTATTTTTTTACTATTATTTATTATTATTGATATTGTTATTATCATACAATACGAATGATATTTATAATGATTCTTTCATTCCCAATAGAGTTCGATTCAATATCAATCACAATAACTATGCTTATTATTAACTTTGTTGGTAATTTGATGATAATTCGTAATCACTCTTTTCAAAATACTCACCTAATTATTATCATAATTTTATCCTCAAACTATTATTATTATCATTCTTTTATTATTATTTTCTCTTCTTTATAAATAATATGTATATTATATTGTATAATAATTTTAATAATATTACTATTCGTTTTATTCGATGCCAATTTTACAAATTTCTTTAAATCAAACTTATCAATTTTTTTAAATTTGCATTATTAGGTACTAACTTTTATCGAATCTTTTTCATAATAAAGAGATTGTTCGATTTTTTTCATCATATTAAACCTAAAATCATATAATGTTGTTGTTATTCAAAGGTAAAACGAACATCTTACATGTTTGTAACTGGTCCTAATGTTGTAAAGACGGTCACAAATGAGGATGTAACCCAAGAAGCACTTGGTGGAGCTGAAACACACACATCACTCTCTGGCGTTGCTCATTGTGCATATGATAATGATATAGTAGCATTACGTGCATTAAGAGAATTGTTAGAATATTTACCGATGAATAATAAAGAACAACCTCCAGTTAAGGAGACAGAAGATAATAGGTTTAGAGCTGAAGAGAGTTTACGGTAATTTTATATTTTCAGGGGATTTATCAGTTGTTAAGATTGATAATTGCATACTTGTTGGATGATTGCATAATTTCAGAATCTTTTACTTCCATTTTTGATAATATGGAATGAAATATGAACTGCGAATAATTTCTATCATATTTTGATATTTTGTTCTAACTCGTCCTGTTAATTCGACTTGTCTCAACTCATAAATAGCAGTATATTCGATAAATCCGATAGTACTAATATTTGATAGCACTGTAGATTTTGAATTTATTTACATTTGATCGTTTAATGTTCATTAATATATTCTATTTCTTTTAAACAGGTACTTAGTACCTGATGATCCAAACTTACCATACGACATGCTTTCTGTTATCAAAAAAGTGGTCGATGAAAAAACATTATTTGAAATTATGCCTGATTATGCCAAAAATATTATCTGTGGATTCGGTCGAATGGAAGGCAGGACTGTTGGAGTAGTTGCAAATAATCCAGGTCATCTTGCAGGATGTCTTGATATCGATTCTTCAATAAAAGCAGCTCGTTTCATACGATTTTGCGATGCTTTTAACATCCCTTTACTCACATTCGTTGATGTACCTGGATTTCTCCCTGGTACGGATCAGGTAATCCAACGAATTAAGTATTATTATAATATTATTTATATGTTTCTTATCATTGTCATCCTCGCTATATACACTATATTATCATGATATTATAAAAAAAAATATTTTTATGTAATATATGATACGCAAATTATTATTATTATTATATTTTTATTTTCTTCTTTATAAATAATGTACATATATATTTTATAATAATCTTATTAAATAATATTATTATCAATGCCAGCAAAAAACATTTTTTTTAATTCAAGCTGCTTAATTTCAAAAAAAAATTATATATATTATTATTGTTTTAATTAAGTATTTTAAATCGATTATTTCATTGAATTCATTTAGGAGCATAATGGCATCATAAGAAATGGAGCCAAATTATTATACGCTTATGCTGAAGCGACAGTTCCAAAAATCACTGTTATTACCCGTAAAGCATATGGTGGTGCATATGATGTCATGTCTTCAAAACATTTGAAAGGGGATTTTAATTATGCTTGGCCAAGTGCTGAAGTTGCAGTGATGGGTGCGAAAGGAGCCGTTGAAATCATATTCCGAGGAAAGAATATTGAAGAAAAAACTCTTGAATATACTGAAAGGTTGATAAATTTATATATCCATTTATTATTATAGTAACTCATATTATATTTTCATATTATTATCATTTTGTTATTATCAGTTCTCATTTTATGAATAATGCATGAATTATATAATAATAATATATTCAATAATATAATATTAATATATTAATACATTCTATAATAATATAATATTAATACATTCTATAATAATATATATAATATTCATTTTTTTCAATGCCAGAAAAGCCCATTTCTTGAAACATAAAACTTATTAATTTATAAAAATAATATGTATTATTATTAATATTATTTCAGATTTGCGAATCCTATGGTAGCTGCTCAAAGAGGATTTATCGACGATATAATTGATCCAGCTATGACGAGACAAAGAATATGTGAAGATTTAGATGTATTAAAAACAAAGAAAGTTGACATGCCATGGAAGAAACATGGCAATATTCCTCTTTAATAGAATGATACCGGGGTACAGGTGTACCGTACTGGTGTATGATAGCAACATGTGTAACATGATAATTAATGTACCGTAGACTGTGACACACTATGTATGATTTCTCCATTATTTAAACTTAATATTTATATATTATTAGGATGAGTTATGGTGCATAGCATACTTTTATCTAATGTGTTCTCATAATTCAAAGATAAACGCTTTTCTGATATGTACATATCACAACATATAATAATAATAGCGAACAAATAATAATCGTTATTATTATGTTTTAAAGTTATTAAATTATTAGATAGGTAATTCAATGAATGAAGAACAATGATCGCCAAATCATTCCAACAGCAATGTGAATAATTACTGAGCTTACTAAACAAATAATAGTCCCGCCAATCGCTAATAAATAATAAATTACATTTCAGTTTGAATTCAAACAAAGTAGCATCCTCTTCTTCTTCTAAATAAATATTATATGTCTCATCAGAAATGAGATATGATTTTAGTAGAAATACTGATACTCTGGTACTTGTGATTTTAAAAATAATAATTTATCATTTATATTTCTTCAACTCTCTGTTTAATAATAGAGATTACTTTTCTCTGGTAATTAAATATTAAATGGGTCAAACAGCAATGAACAGGAACAAGTTATTACTGATAGTACAATAGAAGTATACCAGTATTTATTATATAATAGTATTTACTAATAGTTTAGCTACTGTAAAATAGAAGTAAATAGCAGCATTTTCTAATTAAATATTAATTATTAAAATATCCATAATATGAAAATGTTTTAGTGTTTTGCAACAAAATAAAAACAAAAAATGTCAAAACGGACAGTAGGCTTAATGATTATGATTTGTTGGAGAATAAGTGAAGAACTATTTATGATTGTGTCACAAAGCTTCTACTAAACTTAATGTAACTATTAAGTACTATATGCTAGCTGCGCTGCTATATTTAGAAATAGAAAAAGTATTATAATTTCATAATAATTAATATTTTGATTATTCGAAATATTATTTTACATGCTTCATTGATTGGATGTAATAATAATCAAGAATTATATTTGATTTTGTTTTTTGTTTTGGTCATCATTAATGTAACATCTCTAATTATCAACTTCTGAAGATCATAACTTAAATTATTTGATAAAATTGAACATAATCCATCATTTGTAATTGAATAGCATCCAGATAAATGAAGTGTTTCTAAACTTGATGGTAACAATCCAAACAAAGACATACCAATTATTTCATAATTAAAAGATAAATTCAAATACTTCAGATTTGAGAGATAAGATGAGAGTAACGAAGCAATCCCAAGTTCACTAAGATAATTGTTATCCCTTAAGTTGAGCTTAATCAAACTTTGAGGTAATGGTGGGAAACTTATTTTCCCTTCAATTCCTGATAAACTAATTAAATTTAATTCTTCAAGATTTGATAAATTATTAGATAAAATCTCATATAAACCTTCATCTTTGATGGATTTGCAACTTGATAAGTCAAGAATCTTTAAACTGGGCGGTAATAAACTATACATACCAATGCCAGTCATATGAACTTGTTCACTCAAATTCAATTCAATCAACATTTCGAATTTTATTTCGAGTAACTGAAGAATTGCCATATTCGAAAAGGTAAAATTACAATATGAGAAATTAATTGTTTTCAATCTTTGAGGTAATAATAATACTGACTCAAAATTATTGCGTTGATACAGATTCCGTTCTATTTGATCACTTGAAAGTTCCAAATATTCGAGTGTATTCGGCAAATTATTTGACAATAATGCATTTAATTGTATTTCAGTAATATTATTATAAAATATAACATGAAAATTATTAATAGTTTGAGGAAATCCTATTCCTGAAAAATCATCGAATTCTCCAAATTTAAGTCCAATGTAAAGAGTTTTTAGATTGATTAAATTTGAAACGGTGATTCTCAACATACTAATTCCTACTGGAAAATAATGATTCCTACTAGAAAAATCGAGATATGTCAAATTCTTCAAACCCATTATAATATTATTCCATCCATCCTCATTCAAGTGGAGGCATCGATCTATTTCTAATTCTTTTATATTCGAAAATAACAATGGTGATATATCAATTCCGGTGATTTCAGAACATGCACTTAACACTAACTTTCTGAGACAATGACTATTAGTTTCTAATATAGAAGATAACTCAGCATCACCAATATTTCCCCCTTCAAGCGTCAATATCTTCAAATTTGTAAATATAATTGACAATCTCTTGTAAACTTTGAGCGATTTTTTTGAATTGAATGTTGTTGTACAAACAAAGCGAATCTCTTCCACACGATTAAGTATTTTAAAACTTATAATATTTAAATCTGAAGGCAAATTTATCTCGCTGTTCGAATTAGAATTTAAAATTCTTTCTTTGAGCTCCTTTATGATTATTGGAGTGAAGTTTCTGAGAACAGTGCCAACATTTTTGGTATCACAAAAATTCAGCATTTTTACAAAAATATTTCGTTTTACCAACCATGTCCAGTAAGAAACAGAAAATGATACACGCGAAGAGTCTTGAAAAGGAATAAGTTCACTTGATTGGCTGATTATTCTCCCTAAGTACTCTCGTGCGAAATTGTTATGGGCGGTATTTGAGCACATAGCACAATCCAATGCAGAGATATCAATAACAGATAGCCATTTACCAAATAATTCCAATAAAGTGGATTCTGGTAATTTAAAAAGAATGTTAAAAACTTTCAAACGTGAGTAAGAATGACTTACCATACCCGACTTATGGAACATTCTAAGGCATCTACAGAAAATAAAGACAAACAGGCTCCAAATATTAATAACACACATTATTACTTAAATAATTGTTGTTGGAAATTATTTAGAAAACGGTAAAAAAGAGAGAGAAAAAAAGAAAAAGAAACGATAAGAAATGACTATAATTTATTTCTATTTCACATCACTGGTACTTTCATGTAGGATAAGAAAATGAAAACAAATTAAATTTGTTTAAGATGTATAATAAGTATGAAATTAAACCTGATACATCATGCAGTACTGTACATCCCAGCCATCATAGTTTATAGGATATACAATAAAATAAAAGTCAATTAAAATAATCAAAGGCAGAAGATGAAATATTCTGTCAATGGTCATACGAGAAATCTTACTAATATGCTAAGTTAGACACATACTGGTACTTCAAATCGTATGTATGTTCCGAAAATAATAGATATATGCTCTTTCTAGGTTGATCATGTAGCGCTAAGGACATCATTCACAGTACACTCATCATGTTGAATGAACTATTAATTATCATTATCCAACTTTACACTTGACAAGATAGATAATTCGTGGTAAAATCAAAATCCAAATAATTCAAATGATACACTATAATAAATAATTATTAGTTATTAACAGTAAATAATAACCGAAATTAAAAGATTGAAAATGAAAGAATTAGATTACTTACAAACATTTAAATCCAACCAATATTGATCTGAACAAGTTTTATCTTCACCTTCAAAGGAACACAATTTCCAATTCTCATAATTATTCTTTGTGTAAAACACCTACCATTATTACGAAAAAAAACATGAATTGAGAATAATATTATCAAAAACGATGTTACATAGTCAAAAAGGTATTATAATAATTTTAAAATTCTTTTTTAGCGATTTTTCTTATTCCGAAAATTATTGTGTAAGGTATGTAATACTAACCTCATATGGCATGTGATGAAAGTTCCAGTTTTCAGGTGGTAAATGAGGTACAGGATCTTTTTCATGCACAACGCGAAAGGTACCTACTACTGTATTTACATACCATTGTTCAAATGCTTCATTTCCAACTCTTGGCATACCGTATGAATACACTGTAGTCACTTTGAATCCATTGTGTACCAAATCTGCCATGCAGTGAGCAGCCATCGCTGCACCAAGTGAATGGCCGGTAACAGAAAGTGTTGCACTTGGGTATGAAGCTTGATATTGTTTTACTAAGGAAAGTACAGCAGAAGAAGCCGATAAATAACTTTGATAAAATCCTTTGTGGACTTTACAATCTGTGCAATAAGGATAATCAGTTTGAATAAAATTCAAATCATCCAACCAATTTTGAATTGACAAAGGGTCAGTTCCAGAAAAAGATACGATGATTTCATTGGCGTCTGCATCATAAGCAACGAAACCATTCGCGTCCGTGATATTTCCATGAAACACCGTTGCTTTCACATTTGGATAACTTTTGCAAGCTTGGCAAGACCAATCATTGATTGAATTCTTGACGAATATTGGATCTGCGCAATACGCAGCACCACAGAAGCTAACATAACGTTCTGCTTTATTTAAATCAAAATTAGAGTCATAACTCAATGTTAAAACAAAAGATAAAGATAGCAAACACAAAATAAATTGCATTTCTGCTACAGGCTACAGTATGTCTCTTATAAATCGTGTCTAAATCTAAACCAGCCCGAATACAAATCGTCGTTAGATAGACTTAATTTGTGTATATTAAGGTAGCAATTTAACATAAAGAGAGTTTTCGTTGATGAATAAATGAACAGTTGACATCATTACATTATAGCCATGAAATACAAGTTACACAAGCACTGCATAATAACACATTATCCAACACACCCTCCAACTTGAATTTCATCATTAAATAAAGCAAAATATACAAGTACAGGAAAATACAGGCTAGAAGTCAGGAAAAGGGAAGGGGGGCAATAGGGGGCTAAAAAAAGGGGCTCTACAACACGTCCAGTTATAATATGATTATGCCCGCACAACAGAATTGGCTAAAAATGCGTAGATCGTGAGAAAAATCGAAAAAACATGTTGTAGTGTAACTTTTCGAGCTGAGCACGATGATGCATGTTTTAGCTGCTGTTAAAATTTGACCTAATTTTCCATATGTTGACTTATAGCTATTTTTGAGATTTTCCCATATACACTTTGACAATAAATAACTTCTGAAATACATAACCAATTAACACCAAACTTTTTTGTATGCAGTTCAGGTGTACCAATACCAATAGTTCCAAGGTATTATCATAATAAAATATCACTTATTACTAAAATTAAAGACAAAATTGTACTGAATTAGACAGGATTAGAGAATATTTAGCCCAACTTTAGAGGTTAGCGTAGCAAGCTATGACTGTGGTAAGGGTTTAGTAAGAAAGTCGGCTAACATTCTAGAAGTTGGTAAGTAGTAAAGACTATATCGGCCAGTTGATATTATGTCTTTAATATAATAATTTAATCATACCAATATATGTTTAGTGCGACTAAAGTTCACACTGGTGGTAACTTTAGTCGCACTAAACATATATTGGTATGATTAAATTATTATATTAAAGACATAATATCAACTGGCCAATATAGTCTTTACTACTTACCAACTTCTAGAATGTTAGCCGACGACTTTCTTACTAAACAAACCTTACCACAGTCACAGCTTGCTACACTAACCTCTAAAGTTGGGCTAAATATTCTCTAATCCTGTCTAATTCAGTACAATTTTGTCTTTAATTTTAGTAATAAGTGATATTTTATTATGATAATACCTTGGAACAACTATTGGTATTGGTACACCTGAACTTTTCCATCCTTATGAATCGCATGAGATGCATCTGCAAAGATACGAAGTTTCATATCGGGGTTTTTGATAGTGATACCTGCATGTGGATTGCCGCGCAGATAGTCCACAATTCGAATTGCTGACCTCCAATTGTGCATTGTTGGATTGGATGACTTTGTTGCGAGGTATGTTGTAGCATGAAGTATATCATGTCGTGCGTGTGAATCGACCTAGAAACATGAGTGCCATTATTAAGCTGAGATAGCGTTTATGATTGCATGATGATGATAATGTACTGTTGTTGTTGTCGTTAGCATGGTTTAGTAGATCATTGACTGTAGCGGGTGTTTGTGGGATAGATTTGGAGGTGCCATATTGATTAATTAGCTTTTTAATATTATAACCTTCCTGATTGATAGTAATTGAGCCATCATCATGATGTTTTACGATTTTCATACCAAGATAATAGTCGATGGAATTGTGCTGATAGGTTATATTTTTGAATTTTAATTTAATGGTTGTTGACAGATATTCATCTCTTCTAGTAGTTCTCACGTGTTTTGGGGTCGTGAGGAGTAGATCATCCACATGTACTGATATGAGACTAATACCATCTTTGGATCTTTTTGCATAGAAGCATGGGTCCAATGGAGTCGGTTTGAAACCAAGTGTTTTTAAGTATGCATCTAGATAATCATAGAAGGCTTTAGGTGCCTCTCGCTCGTCGACTACCATATAACCATTTTTTAGCTTCACATAAAGTGATCCATTGCGTGCAGATATGTAGGGTTTGAGTTCTGGATATAAATCAGTCCAGAATGGTACTAATTGCTTCGGTATTAGTAGTACATACACTGCTTTATCTTCAACAATCTTTGGTATAAGGAAAGCCGATGGGAAATCCATTGAATGTATGGTTGAGGATTTCTCAGAAGCACATAATTGAGGATTCAATTCATACAATATATTTATAGAAGCCGCTTCTTCTATAAATATATTGTATGAATTGAATCCTCAAATTATGTGCTTCTGAGAAATCCTCAACGAACCATACATTCAATGGATTTCCCATCGGCTTTCCTTATACCATTCAATGGACGCTTGATTATTAGAACCCGTTACAAGCGTCACGTTTCTACAACCTCTGACCTTCGGATTTGAACGGTCGTCCGTCCCAGGTTTATCAACAACTGTTCCGCTCATAACCACATTTTTGTTGAGCTTATATTGCGCTGTTTCACTCAGCGCATGTCGTTTATATTGCGCTGTTTCACTCAGCGCATGTAGCCTAGAGGTAAACGACATGCGCTGAGTGAAACAGCGCAATAATATAAGCTCAACAATTCATTCATTCATTTATTCATCAAAATCTTAGGTTATTAGTAGTGGAATTGCTTCTTATGTAACGTTTTATTGTTTTAGAAAATAATTCCATTTCTTATGAATGAATGAATGACAGTAAATGAGAAGCGTGACAGAGATTCATTCCACCAGTGGTAACAATATCACTTAAGTTGCATATGTTTGCTTTATAATTACTGAAATATTTCCCACGCAATTTTTAAAATTAAGTCTTGACTATACTAAATAGTTTAATTCATCGCTAATGCTAGTTTGAAATATATTATTTTTAGATATTTTAAACACAACATTAACATGAAATAAAGATATTAGCAGTAATTTGTACAATTTGTGATTTTTATAGATATATTTTATTTAATAATGATCATAATGATCACTTTTTCCCTTTTTTATCTTTCTTTTTTGCCTTTTTAGCAGCAGCTTCTTCTGCAGCTTTTCTATCTTCCTCTCGTTTTTTATCCGCAATTCGTTTCCTCTCTTCCGCATCCTCAATTAATTTAGCAATTCTCTGCTCTTCTGTTAACCTTTTATCTTCAGCACGCTGTTCTCTACGTTCTGCAAGCCACTTTTGTAATTCTTCTTGTTTCACTTCATTCTATTATTGGTTAAACAAAAGAACATAAAATAATATTTTGTTGTCTTTTTCGTGTACAAAAATTGGTTCATGTTTTTTCATAATTTTTTTCAGAAAACAAAAATTTCAGACACTCACATCCTTAATTTCTTGAATAGATTGAAGTCTTGCATTTTCTTGAACAGCATTCGCTCGTTTCATTCGTTCATTTTTTTCGAAATCTGTTAAGTTAGAATCAAGTTTGTCGATGATTCTTTTGACATCTTTTGCATCAATATCATTATGTCCGATGTCACAGAATAATATTGTATTATTGTTTTCAATTCCACTAGCTAAAACTGATCCACCTTGAGAAGGAATGAGAGTTCTCCATAGATTCAAAGAAACAAGTGATTTATTTGAACGTAAAGCCTCTGCTAATAATTTTATTCCATTCAAATCAGATGAGCACAAAGGGTTGGAGTCAAGTGATAAATAAGACAAAGTGGTATTAATCATAAGCGATTCACCAAAAGCAGAGCACGCTTTACTTCCTAAGTTGTTGTTATCAAGTTCTATTTTCTTTAGACTTGTGTTTCTCTTTAATATTCTTGCCAAATATGAGCCTGCATGGTCATTAAGATCATTTGATGATAAATCTAGGCATGTGACAGTATCGTTTGCCCACATCGCTTTGGCCAATGACCGTGCACTAATGGAGTTCACTTCCATCCGAATTGAAGCAGCCACTAAATTTTCTTTTATTAAGTTTAACATCATCCCAACTTGATGGTTTTGTGATATCTCATCTTGTTCTTCCTGTAGTGTTTTTTCCATGAGCATTCTACGTCTCTGTAATCCAAGTTGCTGAGCCGCTTTTCTCTGTTTCTCTCTTTTTCTAGCACGCATTTCTTCTATTTCAACTTTAAACTCTTCATCAAAAGCTTTCTGCAAATTTTCTCTATCTGTATCAGGAAATCCTGTTGTTTTAAGTTGTCTTTTTTCCATCTGAATACAAAATACAATATTTAACACAACAATTAGTGGTGCACGTGTATGAGTGTCATCCCAATATCTTATACCTCATAATATATATCCGAAGCAGTAAGAATACCAGCATCATTGGGTTTAAGATCTTCATCGTCTTTGCTATCATCTTGCACTGCTTCTAATAAATCCACCTCAATTTGATTCCCCAAACCCTCCAACTCCTCGAATTCGCGCATCAACCGACTATTCATGATTGATTATGTTGGTTTAACTTCACGAACAATTTGGTGTATTGGTATTTTGATTTGTGAAAAAAGTCAAAGTGTTGTAACTATAAAAACTCTTAACACTTTTGAAAAGCAATTTAAATTCTTTAATACTTCATTATTTTAAACTAAATCCATTATAAGTTTTAAATATAATAATACATTTTAATTTAGAATTAATAATCTATATGTGTCGTAAATTAATATATGATACAAAATTATCTTAAATTAATATGTTAGCAGTTTTTAACGAAACTGACAAATCAATTTTTTACACATTTCCGATTTCCTTTATCATCACCAATTTATTTAAATTACTCTTTCGCAACTTAGTTATATGCTGAAGTATTGCTATTAACTGAAAAAATTAAAAAATTAGAAGGGCGAAAGCTGTATTTCATACTTCATACTTATTAGCTTATTAATAGGTTAATGCTCGCTTTACATCAAGCACTTGATTTGAGAAATAATGATATATTTGAAGCATTGGATAATATATTTGACAGTCCAGATATTTTCAAAGCGAGATGTGCTGAGATTTCCAACAAAAAAGATCTTTGTGTACTGAGAGATAAAAGACCTGGTCGTGAAGGAAGAACATTACTTCATAATGCTGTAAGGATTGGATCGCTGCCAGTTGTGCTAAGTTTGCTTCGACTTGGACATGATATTGAACCCATTGATTCCAGTTTAAGTAAGATCACACCATTGATGGATGCAATTACTTCCAAAAATATCGAAATAGCTATTGTTTTGGTTGAGGCTGGTGCGAAATTATCTACTGTTGATGTTAATGGAGAAAATGCAATGCATTATTGTGCGAGAATCGGTAATACCAGACTACTGTTATGGCTAGTAAAAGCTGCAAATTTGCAACCCACTGAAATTCAACTATGCGCAAGTGTTGCCACAATTAAAAGGAAATTTCCTGAAGATCTAGCTATCAATCCATCTATTAGTATTATTTTAGTTAGTTTTCGCAATTTTGGTGCTTATAATACTGTTTCGAAAAAGAAAACAAAAAAGTTTAACACAAATGATTGATTTTCAATGTAAATAATTATATTAAATCGTTTTATGAAATTATAATTTAAAAATTAAATAAATATTTTTATTATTATCATAGTATTCTATTAAAGTAATAAAAGGAATTAAATTTACTCCAAGTGAAGTTTTCTTTTAAATATCAGTATTATTTACTTATTTGAATGATAGACAAATGAATATATTTCACTTGCAATCATAATAATTCGGACCACAGCGAAGATGATAATTCTTGATCCAATTTTAAATTCTATAAAAATATTCAAAAGTATTATAAATAATAAATAAAATGACAATATATACATTTAATAAATTGAGCAGATAATAATAATAATAATAAATTAAACAGCTTGAAGTAAAGAAATTGTTTTTGATGGTATTGAAAAATAATGAATAATATTATTAAGATTGTGAAGATTATTATATAATATATACATTATAAAGTATAGAAAATAATAATAAAATAACGATAATAATAATAAATATTAAAATAATATTAAGTAAAAATTATAAGTTTTGTTATAACTGTTGCCTAGATTAGAGCCTAAAAAACAAATTATTTTATATTATAATATAATAAACACTTCCCCCGCATATATCATTTATAATAATAATTTTTAAAATGATGATTGTATGTTTTATTTTTTTGTTGAAACTTATCGACCATAAAATGGAGAAATATCATAATAATGATAATAAAAAATAGTTTGATTATGAAATAATGATACA
>VKHH01006035.1:0-30184 GCA_015144975.1 Epipyxis sp. PR26KG | reverse complement strand
TTAATTTTCTTATTATTTATATTATTACACAAATCATAATAATCATAAATCAACATTTATACAATTATTATTAATTAGGTTAGGGTTAGGGTTAATGTATCATTATTTCATAATCAAATTTTTTTATTATTATCATTATTATGATATTTCTCATTTTATTGGCTAATAAGTTTGAACAAAAAAATAAAAGATACAAATATCATTTAAAACATAATTATTATTATAAATATTATTATTATAATAAAAATGTTAATTATGTGTTCGATATCATCGCAATTTTTATTTCAAATCTGTAAATTATGTATTAAATAAAATTTCTTCTTCTTATTCTTATTCAATGTGTAATTATTATGACAGGAACCGGATAATATCGATAAAGAGTTTCTGAGGAAGTGGTATGCGACCCAATGCGACCCTTACACGACTCCTATCCTACCTGATGCACCACCTGAATTAGTTAATGAACTATCTCGCCGGTATACACATTGTTCATCTCATAAATAATATTTTATGATCTCGCTCTAATCTAATGTTATTATCATGTGCTTATGTTATTATGATAATGTGTTATTATGATAATTATGTTTATGTTATTATTTCGTATTGTTATTATCAAGGGGTGATGTGTTTATGTTATTATTATATTTTGTGTTTAGGTATATTATGATTTATGAAATACTCACGGGTGAACAATTCTTCGGTGATGAAAATGATAGGAGTGGTGAAGCATGTATTGAAGAAGCGATTGAAAATTATTTTAGGTGATCCTTGCTTTGCTCTACCACCTGCCATCAACCAGAGCATATTGTCTGATGTTTTTATATTAATTGGCTTTCAACTTTCATATCGATTATTAATTTTATGAATTATGTAATCATTATTATTATTTGTTTATTATATTTGCTGTTAAATCATTATTATTTATCACACCGCAAGTATATCCAGGCGGAAGTGGATCTGAAATAACAAATTATGATAATCTAATCCGATCG
This sequence comes from Epipyxis sp. PR26KG, assembly GCA_015144975.1. Classification (NCBI taxonomy): domain Eukaryota; class Chrysophyceae; order Chromulinales; family Dinobryaceae; genus Epipyxis; species Epipyxis sp. PR26KG. Next base: position 29,192 of record VKHH01006035.1, on the reverse strand, counting down.
AAAGCAAAAACATGATCTAATTAACATACAAACAATACATCATATTCCATATTCCATACAATAATAACAATATATATAATAATATAATAATCGCAATAATTAATGAACATTGAATGCCTTCACATGCTTGCATTCATCACCACACTAATGAGACTGCACTAACAAGCGATATGACTCCGACAAGCCACAGCTCAGCATAATTCAAATGACTCGTCTTTGCTCCGCTGAACTTGAGAAACGGATAAAACACATCGTACGGCACTTTGAACAGCACGGGAGGAGCCGGAGGATAATAGCCTTTGATAGCATTCTCATTCTTGAATATGAACGAAACCGTCAATTGTAACGGAAACTTCTGTGTGCTCTCTGTGTCACCGTAAGGAATACTATGATAATATCGCAATAAAAATCAACAATAATAAATAATATCATAATAAAAATAATTATTATCATAATTTGAAATATTATTATTATTATTATTATTATTATTATTATTATTAATTGGATTGAAGACTACTTACTTCACTTTCAAGTTTGAGGTCGTGAGTGTAGCCAATGCAGAAACAATCTTATTTTGAGGATTATTTTTCGCTCCGACATATGCCACAAGAAACTCGATGCTCAACCCTACAATATCATAATACCAGATTATCATATCAGATACATCAAATTAATATTTACATTTACATAATCATTTTTTCATATACGCGAAGAGTTATCGAAAAATTCTTTGGCTGGTTTTTAATAAACGGTAAAACCACCGAGAGATTGTTTAAAAATATAATAATTACAACAAAAAGATGAGCAATTGGATCATTATTATACATTATTATTCACTATAATTACCTGTGTACATGTTGGAGCAGGTAGCTGTTTTCTCTGTCCAGGAGGGGGAGGTTGAGGGTTTAGTGTATGTCATCGCAAACCATTGGCTAACATCCAAGGGATCGCTTGAGCCATATTCTCCCACATAACTAATAATACAAATAATAGAATCTAAGATTACAATAATATAATAATAATTCATAAAATATTATAATTAACATTATCAAAATATCGATAATAATGTTAATCAGTATTGCAATGTTTGATATTATGGAAGAGCATGGCTGAAAAATCATGCGAAAAAAGTGATTGTCTCATATTAATGGAAAATGATCACCATATCATAATGACAAGTATGAGCATGTAAGAAGACTTGGGTTGGTTGATATAATATTAATATTATAATATATTATAATGGTATGAATTGTCTTACCCAGTCGAGAAGTTGCTGAAGAAGAATGGGATGCCATTTGTATTGACATAAGGACTATCAGTAAATGAGACAGACGATCCGCATGATTCTGAGCCTGTGCAGCAAAGATTGATGAGTTCTTGGCGGGTGAGCTCTAACATGCACCCCGTCGAAACATCATAACCGAAATTGATTGGAATGGAATTTATATAATCAATGCTATTAGGACATATGCTGGCACCAAAACTTGAGGGGTTGTGTATGTTATATTGAGTGAAAGGAGAAGGAATAGTGAGCCCTTCTACGGTTTCTTGGATATAATCATTATCGCCATTATCAACAAATGATCCGAACAGCACTGGTTTACCGAGCAAATAACCAGGATTTCCTGACCGTTGCCTGCCATCATTTAGAAAAGAATAAAAATGAGCAAAATTATTTCGAAAATATTCAAAATATTGATTAATCGATAATAATAATAAAAATAAATTAGAATCTCGCAGGCATATAATTATTACATGCTAGGGATATAAATGACAAATAATAATGATCATATAATAAATATCAAATTGTATCATCTTATTAGATAAAAATTGTCTTGAAAATGATAAGAGAATTTATTAAAATTGATTTGTTACGAAAAATTAATTATTTGTGAGACAGACTCGAACGGCATTAACCAATCTTAGTCATTAATTAGGAATCTTCAATTCCATATCTTACCGTTCAACGAGATTGCCATCGGTCTGAGAAGGATTTCCATTTGAACTCTTGAAACTGACTCCAAATGATTGCATCACGACAATAGGCGAAGATGATGATTGGAATGGTATGTCAGTCACAGTAATATCAGCGATGATGGACATGATGGTGCCAGTGGCTGTTGCGGTGTGATTTATCGTGTACACCACTGACTGGACGAAGTTCTGACAAATGGCCGAAGAATTGAGAAGATATTTCAGTTGATAAGAGGAGGAATAGCTCGAGCAGGATAGTAACTTGTTAGTTAGGGTTGATTGGGTGCTCGTGTAAAGAGAGTTATTATAATAATTAGTATTACAATTATTTGATTGCCATTTAGAGGTGATATCATGACTCGATCCACCTTCATAATCAAAATAATCAATGCTGTTAATTGAAATAGAGACTACGTCAGAAAATGAAGCATCTCCATCCGATGCAACCAAACTAGCTGATCTAAAAATCATTCAGTCATTGCCGTAAATCAACACAAACTATTATTATTATTATTATTATTATAAGTATAATTATTATAATTATTACTATTATTATCATTATTATTGTTTCAAATTGCGTCTATCATATTTATTTTGAAAGGGTGATAAAGGGGTGGAATATTTGCCTAGTACAGCAAGAGAGAGTGATAACAACTGACTCAACTAATTAAAATATATTTGACAAAAAAAATAAAGTTGATTATGAATTTACATTATTATATTTCTATTTCATTGTGAAATTTATATTATATACTCTTTCGGAAATATAATCATGATAATGAAAGGGAAATAATGATAAAAAGGAAATAAAATATATGCTTACTTGGAAACGAATAAGTTATTTACATAACGATCGATTGAGTGCAAATTATTGCATTGAGATGAAAATATGCTAGAATGGTTGCTAAGGACTCTCTCACAGGAAGTTGAGTCGACATCCACTTCGAACTTGATAAAGTTCATGTCATTACAAGAAGAATCAAAAGCAGGCAGTGGCAGTTGCCATAAACCAGGCCCATTGGAATACAAAACATTCGAAACGTTCAAAAAAGCTGCGATTGTATCGTTGCGATCAAAATAATCATCCGGAGTGTCCTATGTGAATATTTCAGACGCATGGTTAGTTGGAATTGATTCGAAAATATTGTGTATATTTATTACCGAGCTTAATTCTGCAGTCGAATAGCTGAATTCTTTTTGACCATCGCTGTCGGAGAATATATCAACTGATTGCAAATCAACGTTGACATAATATTCTTCCTGTCATTAATTTCATCAAAAATTATAAATTACAACATAATCGCATATATTTAAGAAATGGTTAAGCTTAGTTTATTTGTACATATAAGCAACTTATACAGAATTAAATAATGATTATTTGACACTCACTTCAAATACTTGATTCTTCTTTTGCACGCAAAGAGCTCCACCCACTGCTTCTTGAACAGTTGAATCTCCTCCCATTGGATCTCTCGGATTAACAGCATACAATTCTGATGAACTATAGCAATACTGTATAGATGATGGTGCTGAACCTTCATACATGCACACATCCAGTGATTTGAATCGTGATATCTTAAAACAAAGAAAATTGAGCATGTAATTTTTTCTTGCTACTCACATAACATACAGTAATAAGTCGTCGAAGAAAATATTCACCATGAATCATTTCAACGTATCGAAATCTATTCTCAGGTAATTGAACTGATACCTGATCCGATGAGCAATCTGGATCACAGCAACAAGAATAGTCACATTCGCCAGCTGTAATATCGCATGTGCAGGTACATTCATAAAGGGAACATTTAGAACTTGACACCAAATTTTGAACACATTTACAAGATTGAGGAAAGTTTCTAAATTATGTTAAGGATCAGTTGACAGAATGACCCAAATTTCAAAGAAATTTAATTTCAATAATTTATTTATATATTTATATGTATTTTACTCACCTTTTCCATTCATAGGCTTGATTACTATCTAGTTTATACACACTAGACGAATTAGCGAAGAAATTGAATAGTAGGAGTTGTGGTAAAATAACTGTGTAGATGAGATTATTAAAACACATCATCATGTAGCTCTGGATTCTAGATTGCCTTCTTGCTTTTATTTATTATACTTTCTTATCTAGGTAACTTTCTATACTTTTACATAATTTAGCATAATATTAAAATTTATTGTTGCAATGCATCAATCAGACTATCTCTTGTAAAAAGTTATGAATTATTATTGTTGTTGTAGTTTATATTGTGTTATTTTGTCTCTCTATTTCTTTCTATAAAAATTATTTTGGTGTAAATATATTATAAACATCTGTGATTATCACACAAGTAGCAAGAAATATGAAGAATAATAAAAAATCAAAAAATAATATAATATCAAAATCTGGATATTGAGAATAGCTAACCAATTACACTGTTGACTCACAAGTTGATGGTCGAGAAGTTGTTAATATTTATGTTGTTTATATTTAAATCTTATTATTTATTTATTTTTTAAACATGCGTTAATTTTTCCGTTCTAATAATTCCATTTTTATTAATAATAATTTAATTATTATTATAATTTGTTTGAAAGAAGACTCGAATTGTTTTGTAATTTTCCTTTTAAGAAAGCTTAACCTTTTTTCAAAATATAACCACCACATCGTAATAAAATTGATAAGTTAAGCAAGTGACTAGAAGTTCAGATTAAAAACGAAATGGATCTGTAATTGTCAAACCAAAGACGAAATCAATAATTGTTTAGCCGTTTAGGCATTTAGGCATTTAGGCAGAATATTATAATATTATACTTGATAAACTTTATTTCGGCCAAATTTCTTTTCAAATAGTATATACTTTCTGATCTTGACAATTGTATTATATTATGTCTAAAATTAATTCCATTGAGGATCTTAAGAGCTTTCTGGTAAATGATTTAAAGAATGAATTGAAATTGCGAGGTGCTTCAACACAAGGTAAAAAAGCAGAGTTATGTGAAAGATTAACAAATTTAATTGAAAAAGAAATTCTCACTAAAAAAGAATATGAAGTAGCAGATAATGTGAATGGAATAGGTAATCACTTTTTAGCCATCATTTTTGAATGTTTTCATTTATGTTATTGTGTTATAAACCTACAGACGACCTTAGCACAAATTCATTAAATGGTTCCAATCAAATTGAAATATTGAAAAATAAAGATGAGAATAGCTCCATTGTTGAGTCAGATATAAATTTGAATGGCAATGAAATTAATATAGAAGAAAGTGTTACGACGGACGCAGCGAACACGAACCAGGGAATTGAATCAAAGGTAGAACTGGAGAATGAATCGAATAAACCACTTCAATCACAGATAATATTATCCAATGAAGTTGAAGCTAATATTGCCAGCATTGTGGCGTCGAACGAATCTAACAACGAAATTATGGACATTAATGTGGATCAAGTAGCGGAAATCATTGTAAGCGATAACAATCAAAATAATAATCTGCTCATTGAGGAAATGCGGCTAAAAGAGAAAATATTCCTCAATAAAGCTAAGAAAGAAGTAAAAAAGACAAAGTTTGTTAGAATCGATAATTTCCAAAGACCCTGGAATATCAAAGGGCTCCAGCAATGGCTATTGGAGACAACTTCGATGACAATAGATATTCGAAATATATGGTTTAATTCTATTAAAACTCATTGCTATATTGATTTTGAAACTGAGGAAGATGCTCAAAAATGCATTGAATCAGTCACGGGGAAAGTATTTCCATCAACAAACTTGTCCAAATTAGTTGCGAATTTTACCGCTGTAAGTGTGGCTGATGCTCCTACTTCTTTTGAAGCATCGCAAAAGCCAGGACAGTGGAGGCTAAATTCCGCTAGTGAAGATAACCAAATCAAAGGCTTGAATCAGACAATTGGGTTGAAAAGGAAAGGTGTTGTTGGTGTGTCGCTTGATTCTGATAGTAATAATCAATCGAATCTACCTTCTGCTCAATCTTCTTCACTTGGTGGACTTAATTTATTTAAAAAAGCAACAGCAGTTGCAGTTGCAACAGTTCCATCAAAAGCCTTCCGGGAGGAGAAACGCCCTATTTCTATGAGCACTCAACCAACAGAGAGTGTCTCGAATCAAACAAATGACCGCAAATTAGAATATTTTTCGAAGAAACACAGAGGAGAATCTAGTAATAGTGGCAAGATGGTAGGGACTGATAACCAACCTAATTCATCTTATGGCCTAAATGAAAATTTACGAAGAAAAACTTCCTTCTTACCATCTCTCTCATGGTGTACTGCACCTGCACACTTGATAGAAAAACGATTGTTAGAGAAGAGAGCAACCCTCTAATTGTGTTACTCGGGTTTTGTTGCGCTGATAATATTCTCTATTTTAAATAGCAAGCTTTTTATTATTAAATTCTAACTTTTGATGCATTTTTGTGCCACACAAACGTAAAATTATCGTATATTATTCAGCATAATTGCAATATTCAGCAGCAATAATGTACATAATATCAACATTGATCGATACAATAAAACTTGTTTTAGTTATCTAATAGCAGCCAATTAATTTATTGTTATACGACAAACTGGGCAAGTATTATGCATTTTCAGCCAATGAATAATCGGCTCTTCTTTGAAACGATGACCGCAGCTTAAGGTAATTACTACATCTCCTATTTCGAACAGCTCTTGAGAGATACAGCAATCGCCAAGTTGATTAATAGTAGGATCTGTAGTTACTGTTTCTCTTTCTAAATTAGCAATTAGTTCTTCTGATGCAGCTGGAGCGCCTGCGAGTGATGTTTCATTCATCAAGATGTGATGCAGTAAACTTTCTAATTGAGAATTGCTTTCATTTTCTGATCCACTAATAAATGCTCTGCCTGGTGGTAGTCGGACTTGGCTCATGCTAAGTAGATTAACAATGGCATCGAGATCAGCTGCGCTGCTGTTAACATGGCGTATGATCATTCCAACAGGACGACCCTCATGCGTTTGACTACCACTGAATTCCATCACTCTATCCATAACCTCTCTCATTGGTGAATGGTTTCTAACAGAAGAGGCTCTAGATTGACGCCTAGATCCACTTGATGGTATTATCACACTGTTTGTGGATGATATCACACTTTGGGTACTTTGAAATGACTCATGTCCTTGATTTATTTCCTCCACAAAGCTAGAAGAACAATCCATGCATTCATATTCTCCATTTGAATTATTAAGCACGGCCATAACCAGGGAGTTGCACTGATGACAAAATGCGTTCATTAGACAATGAAAATTCTGATGCTGGCGATATGATGATATACTGTGAGATGCATGAATTAATAATTAATAAAGAGTAAAGTTCAACTCGATAAAGCCAAATAATTATATAATTATTCGATAATAAAAGTTAATATAGTTACTTATCATACTGCAGTGCAATGGTTCTTATTTATATTATATATTTATGTCTTACAGATTTCAGACTAATCGACTTCACTTTTATACTGTAATACTGTTAGATTAATACTGTTATAGATACTGATCGGTACCGGTATTATGATTATTAAAACAATTGTTGGGTTTTGTTGCTGCTGAAACACCTATCATCAATCTTTATTTGCTTACAGTAGCTCACTTTATTTTATTTTAATTTATTGTTCGAAAAAGACTCGAATTGTTTGGTATTCCTTTAAAGAAAGCTTTACCTTACTTTATTATATATAATATATGTGTTATATTTTATATACCGGTACCGGTACATGTATTCTGGATGGTGCCAGACGTCGTCTTAAATCAACCGATATTTTTTATTTTTGAGATCAATTCCGATCTCAAATATCCGATATCTAGTAGTAGAAAGGAGTTAAAAAACCTAATTGAAAATAGTTTTCCAAAATACTCAGCAGCAACAATTGCTCAACAACAAATAAAAAAAATAAAAAGTCCCTTTTATAATATTTTTAGAAGAAAAAGAATCGTTATAAAATTAAATAAAAATCTCATCAAGCCAATATTAAAACAATTAATTGTAGAAAAAAACCGTTTGAATAGTAGTTCATCCATTATTTAACATTTCGATTGTAATAATTGTAATTTTCTTTTCAACTAAATTATACTAGAATATTATACCGGAAGTATTTATGTCAGTAAAGATATAGAAAGTATCCAGTTTATAATAAGCAAAAATAACAAAGCCTTTGTTGAAGATTTCAGGATTAAATACAGTATGACAACCATTAAATCTCGCAAACCTTTGATGGAATTGAGCCAAGGTGAAGTAATCTAAATCTCTAAATAATAAAGTACATATTGAAAGTGCAAATAGATATTATTAATTCCATTTAAGTGATGATTTAAAACAGCTGGTGTGGGTTCAGTAATATATTCACTCCAATAAAACATTTAAATATAACATCTTAGATATTTTTCAATCTATTTTTTGTTGTTCTGTAATATACAGCATCTATTCAACAAGAGCAAGATATAACCGTGGAACAGTTCTTGGAAAAGCAATTAGAAGTTCTAATAAAGGTGTTGTAAAATTTTGTTACTTTTCAAACTTTGAGTTGACCCAAACAATAAATTAACAGGATTTTAAGGAACATACTAACAATTTGATATTGAAATTAAGAATGGAACATCAAGACGGCGTAAATGCAATAAATAACGCAATGACAAAATCTAAAACAGGTAGATTAAATTTATATACTGTAATTTCTTGTTGATTAATTATATTTCTTTGTTTACTTAAATAGATAAATCCATTTGTGTGATATTGAAATGTATCGCTGGTCCACATATTGGGCAACGCTACCGATTAGAACCATCATCTGTAAGTATTGTTAAATAAATATTCGCTTATAAATAATTAATTTAATTGACTTCGTTCTAATCTGTTGCTTTTTAGGTCAACGGTGAAGAAGTATTTAAAATGGGAAGATCAACAGGAAAGATATTCAAAGAGAAAGGAGTTAGCTTATACAAAGACAAGGAAATATCAACCACTCATGCGAAAGTAAGGAGATTCATTTTTCAAACTTATCACAATATATTATTCTTATTCTTATTATAATAGATTGAATTGCGTAATGGACAAGCGTTTCTTATTGATGCAAGATCGACAAATGGAACTCAGCTTAACCAGTAAGTGTCGTATCAGTTTTAAAAATGTATAAAAATTAAATGTTTTAATCTTTTGTTCCGTGGTGTTAAATAATAGAGAGGAAGTTCAACCATTGACTCCGCTTAGATTGAAAGATGGTGATGTGATCACAATGGGCTCGACAGAGTTATTGGTTCATGTTTCAGATTTTGAGTTTCAAGAAAATGTTCAGTTTGCCTCTGTATAAAAGCTTTTATATTATCTATTATCACTCCTTTACAATTCGACACATTCAAAACACTGATAATGATCGCGATTATTGTTATATTCGTAAATATTGTCAATTAAACAAGCACACATAATTATTTTTTTATTGAGGTTAGTATAAATCTCCTAAACTTCAATAAGTTCTCTATAAAATATAGTAAAATAAGAGGGAAAATAAGATTGAAATAAAAGATACAAAAATAGTTATAATGAACTTTTCAGGATAGCTATCAAGATTAGTGGATAATGTTGATGACGTGTTTTTTTCAATTTTGGAATAATAAGTTAAAGTAATTGTTGGTTATTAATAAAATTGAGAATTTACAACACAAAATGCCCACCAGTATCCTTTTTTATTGCTCGTCCTGACTTTTTGATATTGTCTAGCAGTGTTTGAGCGTTTATTTGGTTGTGTTGAAACCTTAGATTAAACGATTAAACCAATATGACATACTACTAATCTAGGCAATAAATTAGGAATACCTGAAGCAGTAGATATATATTCCCACCAGGGTTAAATTACAGCAGTGCTTGTTTAAAATGAATGCTTTTGTTCTATACTTGTTTTTTCTTTTTGTTGTCAACTTTGATTTCAGTTATAGCTACGGAAATAGCAAGATCAATTTGCTTTGTAAGAGCAGCATATTATTGAAGTCAAAGTCAAAATATTCTATTGTAGCAATAAATGCTATGAAAGACGATAATATCAGAAAAATGCAATTTCCATTGGGAAAAATTGCTTTTTCGCTCCTTCCCTTGTCACCAGAATCTGTTGGACGAAGAAAAACTCTATTGAAAGAGATCATCAAGGATAGGATTTGGACGTTAGATCAAATTCAAGGAGTTATTAATGTCAATGGTAATTAATTGACAAACTTGCTTACCGTACTGTACAAACTTGCTGCATTGATAAGTTATATTCATTTCTGTCCGTTGCAGTTATATTAAATGATTATGTTAACACTAATGATTTAATAATAATAATATTTTACTTTCAATCAATAGTTCCTGTTCGATCAACTATAATAAAATTAAGCAGTGGTGGATTATTCATAAACAATCCAGGTATTCTAGTCACTCTCAAAATGATACGTGCCTTTTTAGGATTATTAGTTTTTGTTTTCATGTGATGTTAATTTCAGTTGCTCCAACGGAGGAATGCATTTCGTATGTTCGTAAGTTGGAACAAGTTCATGGTCCTGTTCGTTTTATCGTTCTCTCGTCCTTGGCATTGGAGCACAAAGGTACCACAGGCGCTTTCGCTAGATATTTTCCTTCAGCAAATATTTATCTTCAACCTGGGCAATATAGTGTACCAATAAATCTACCAAGTCAACTATATTTTCCATTTGGGCGTAAACTTAATTATATTCCAGCGAATAGTAAAGATGCTCCATGGTACGCTGATATTGATCATGAAATAGTCGGACCTCTTCTTCCACCTACGGGAGTTGGAGGTTATGCTGAAACTGCATTTTTTCATCGCAGCACAAAAACTCTTTTAGTGACAGATTCGATAATTAAAGTCACAGATGATGCTCCAGATATCGTTCAAGAGGATCCACGTGCACTATTGTATCATGCTAGGAATACAATGTTGGATGTGGTTGTAGATAATGCTGAGAATAGGAGAAAAGGATGGAGAAGAATGGTGCTATTTGGACTTGTATTTCAACCAACTGGAATTGAAGTGAAAGAATTTAGCGAATCTTTCAAAATTGCTCAAACTGTTGATCCAGAAATGAAGAAGTTAGGAGAAGGTGCAATTCCTTTTGCGCCTGGTTTATATCCGGTGAGCTTACTGTACATTGCCTTTAAATTCTCGTGTTCGTGTTATCATTATAATATTATTAATTTTAATGAATTCTCGTTGTTGATTTAGTAATTGTATCTAATACTTATCTAATATATATTTGCCAATGGATAATGGATATCATTGGCGCTAATATTATCATCGCTCGTTTTTTTATATTTTAGTGGGATTGGATTGAAGATGAAAAGAAATCTTTCGAATCATTGAAAGGTGGATTATTAGTAGCTCCGATACTTCAAAAGCTAATATTTAATCGAGAGCCAGCAGTGGTGGCTGAATGGGTTAATAATGTGTCGAAATGGCCATTCGAACGAATTATTCCTTGTCATTTTGCAAATGATGTGAGGACAACTCCCCGAGAATTCAAACAAGCATTTGATTTTCTTTATGAAAAAAAGAAATCAAATTTATTAACTTTATTTTTGAATGGAAACAATCATAATTTGACTCCTCAACCCTTGGAGAAAGAGGTCCAGTTTTTATCTGATGTATCGAAGCAGTTGACAAAGCAAGGTGTGTTAAAGGAGGAAGCCTCTCTGTTAGCTCGATGATCGTCCACTTTATTATGGGTTTTATCATTATTATTGGATACAGGAGGTCATTATTAAACTAACAATGTAACTATAGTTAGACCATAATTTGGTTTTTGAAAATTTGAACTTATTCAAATATTAGCTAACTTTGGAACTACCGCAATGATGACTATTGCATGCCAACACTCTCCTTGGAATATTATATAATGTAATTAAATACAGTTAGAAAATACTAAATACTAATGTATTACTTAATCTATTTCATTCTTGATATTTTATTCTTTCATTTTATATTGTTTTGATCAAAAGGTAGTATTTAGATGTATGATAATAGAGTTGATAGATGCTTACCATTAATATGGTCCTCATTGTACGTAAAGCCCCTTTTACGTAAGTACAACTCATTTTACGGTGATTAGCAATTATTTATTCGAAACTATATTTATTAAATGCATCGATGTAGCCATGTACTGTACGGATCGTGCAACATCTGCTTCATAACATAACAACATACGGTATAATTGATAAAAAGTAAACTAATAACCTAAGGTAACTAAGGAGTCTATTGTCTATTGATCCATACCATACCATCATTGAATTTCGTTTCAATATCAATTTACTTAGTATTATTTTTGGCAAAAAATATCTGCTAAATGAATGAATGAATGAATAGTAGTAAATCTAGGCATGAAATAAGTTACTAAACATAACATAGAGCTCTCACTGTGCGATGAAATGTGAGTTTTTGGAAAGGTTTTTGTTATCAGTACAGTTGTCAATGAAAGAGATGTTGGATGATATAAACTGTTATTTCCATTTTCAATCCTCACATCTATTGTAAACATCTTGCATTTATTTATTGTTTTATTGATAAAGATAAAACAAGATGGATCTTGAAATTATAGTTGTGATTGAAACCATACACAATATTAGCTAATTTATCATAAAAAATAATAGAAATAAATTACAACACAATCATTTTTTTTTAAGTATTTATTATATAATTACATGAAAAGTGTATTATGTCGAGAAATAAATGAAACAATATTCTGTTATTTACATAATTGTGCAATAATTAAATGAGACTCACCACTGACGAGTTCATTTATAATAAGAGAATCGCGACCAATATAGACAAGCTGACCAGGAATACCAGCAGATAATATATCCTGATCGGATATACTAGCAGATATTTATATAAATTCAAATAAAATCAACACTTGTTGTAGGGTTACGAATATCGCATCGACGTATGATGATACAGCGAGCGGTATGAAATAAATAATAATTATACGATATATCAATGATTAGTATATAAATATGCTCAATGTTTTTGGTTATAAATATATCTTAATTATATACAATTCTTGTTGGGTTGTGCACAAGATACCGAAATGATAAAAAGTTTCAATTACAAACCAATAATTTCAATACTTCTTGAGTTGACGCACAACGTTACAATTACCAACGATTCACAAATAACTTCTCCATAATTGAGAGAGTTTCTGTCAAAAGAGTGTATATGATTCCGTTAACAAAATAATATGAGCGGAATCATCAAAAAGCTGTTATCGTTGAGAACCAAAACGTTAGAAACTACAATCAGCTCTTCTCATTAAACAGATTTCTCATTATTTTTGATTAATTTGATTAGTGGCTTCATTTGCATGCCAGTTGCAAAAAGGGCTGTATTCATTCAAAAAGAAATCATCATCCACATGATTGCAACCGGGATTATAGCAATCAAGAGAAATGCCATTCTCGCCAAGAGATGACAAGCACCATCTACCAGTCTCTTCATCGGCTTCGACTGAATAAGAATTATCAGCACAACCTGAAGTTGTAGAATGACAAGTCGCTTGAGTTAAGAAAAGGTTGTTGGCTGCTATATCATTGGAAAGGGATAAAAATGAGGATTCTGTATCGGGGATAACAATTTTATCGAATTCATTCAAGGAGAAATCAGCTTTGAGCCCATCATAACATGAAATTAGACGAGATTTCGGTTTGAATGATGATGCAATGTTGTAAACTTGCGTTTGATTTGAACCATCAGCTTCATCAGTATCAGAACCGTTGAGTGTTCCATCATTGGTATTGAAAGAGCAGGAGCTGACCGACTTCGAATGAGAACCATTTGTAATACAATTAAACTTGTTTCCTTTCATCACATTAACTAGCGAGTTCGAGTACTCATTAAGAAGATGTTGAGGTACGTTGACGGCAGCAGCAGAAAGGACTATTGGGACGGAGTGGTCGATGCCAAGCAGGAATCGCATCATTAGGTTTTCTTTCTTCAGATCAGTTAATTCCTTTGTTAGATTATCAACATATTCTTTCTTTTTTAAACGAGCCACACGAGCCATCTGAATATTTCGCAATCTCCTTTTTTCTTTACTAGATAATGGACTTGAGTTATTGATGTGGCCATGTGCATTGTTATCACATTCCGTTGGAAGCAACCACTCTTTGTAATGCACAAGAGAATTTTCAGATATTTTGCCCGCAAGTTTGACATCATGTTCAGTCAATTCATGAAGATAGTTTTCCACATCAAGATTCGGATCTTCTTTTTTCGTTTCGATCTTAATTTTTTTTGCTGAGTTGTTTGAGTAATGATGGAAATTAATTTTCTCCATTCCAGATCAATATGATAAAAAGTTGGTTATTCGGCCACAATTTTTTTAATTCCTTCTGGTTACTTTTTGAGTCTTGCAGTATTTGTAATACAAAAAAAATAGAATATATATTGTGGGAATATTTTTTTACCCAGAGAAAATGCCAAATACGGAAGTTACACGTCACCATTTTGTCCGAAACCAAAAAATGAGTGCGTTTTGCTGACGTTGCTTTCTGTCCATATTGAATGAATGAATGAATTAATAGGAATTAACTGAGCAAATCAAAACAGTTCAACTAAACAAGAGGAAAAAGCTAAAAAACATAACAAGGAGCCGCCTTGCACCGCGATCAAAATATGAATGAATGAATGAATGAATGAATGAATGAATAAGTTAATGAGCAAATCATGTCAATTAAATATTTATTTCTTACAACAACACAACCGTTTTTTATTTCTATTGTATTGATTTTATTAACAGGGAATATAATTCTTGATTATGTGAATATATTATGTATCATATCTCTGTCTATTATGCACAATGATGTATACATAATTTTACCCAAGAAGTTAAAGTACTTACCAGTTATTGTTAGTTTTACGGTAGACCATAAAGTTATACCGATGCCTGGGATGGTAATTATAATCGACTAGAAAAATAGAATATGATAGCACAATTGATCACCAAGTGTTTTTAGTTACTAATTTTGAGTGATATATTTAACAGAATTGATTGAGCAAGCGAAGTTAAAAATTCTTTCTTAAACAATAAAATTTGAATAATATTGATTGAAATATTTAACACATTAAACATAAACAGTAATATATTTGCCAATGCAGCAATTTATAAATAGAAAAACTAAAATTCAAGAAAATGTCGCTGAAGTAAAAGTAATAGAAGTAAATATGGATCACATTCCCGATTCCTATCTATGTACACTTGTTGTATCCTCATATCCTCATATCCTAATAACTTGTAATGACATGTATCTTGAAGTGATACGTATCATGATAAGATACGAGATAAAATTGCAAATGATTTTTAAAACTTGTTCTCAACACCGAATCGCACCTTAATTTTGATGCGTTTTAACACCCCATCTAAATCAATGAATGAACGATGAATGAGATAAATCTAATCTGAACAAAGACCCACGAATCGCTCATTATTACTATTGATTCCATTTGTAAATAATGGGTCATCAAATCAGACACTCTACAACACAGATTATTATCCTTGAGTTAGATTATTGACCAGTAAATATTAATTATTGAATCTAAACAATAATTAATTTATTATTTCATCAATCATCAAGCTCTCAATGTTAGTATCAGGAATCTCCCCTGATAGCTTCTCCAGATATCTCAATTGTCTTAGTATAGTTAGAGTTTTAGACTCGTCTGAATCAGATCGTATTTGCTGAAGATAGTTCTAAAATTAAGAATGAATGTAAGCAATGATATTATTATTATTAAGAATGTGAGGAAAACAATAATAAAACAAGCTAACCTTAATTCTTGGGTAATGAGATATTCGGTCAAGTGTGCTTCTATTCACTTGTTTTTTTCTTGGTCTTCTATTTTTAAATGATCGCGTTCTGCTCCTTAATTTCATTTTATTATCTTGATTATTATTATTTCTATTGTTTTTATTATTATTATTATTATTATTATTATTATTATTATTATTATTATTATTATTATTTAGATTTCTACTGGAAACTCCATCGCTGTCACTACCACTATCACTACTATTGGAGAATGTGGTGTCCGAATCTGAGGTGTTGGTGGACATGACAGGACTGAAGAAATATTGATGCAATTCCCATAATTCTGCAGCATTAAATGGTGCATTCAGTAATTCTTTTGCTTTAATCTGAAAATAAATCGAAAAAGAAACGTCAATATACCATAACAAATAATAATTCGTTATTATTATTTATATTAATATCATTATTATAATTATATAAATCTTACCACAAGTCTATTTTCGCTTTGGCTATAATTATTCACTTGAATGATAGCATCATTTTTAATAAGGGAATTGCTATTGATTCTATTATCATCTATTAAGGCTATTCCTCTCAGTGTGGATTGATGAACTTGCATAGTACTGGTGTGCGATTGAAACTCGTTTAACTTGAGAGAAGCGGGAGGAAATAACGGTAAGATCTATCGTAATCAACCGCAGCAAATCATTAGAATTATTGCATTTTATGAAAATATATTTACAAATATAAAGTCTACCTCTTCCTTAGCTGCACCTGAATCGGATGACCAAATGATCATTTTATCATCAGCATTCATATTCACTCCATCATTACTCTTCATTGATTCAACTAGCTGTTGCTCATTCATCATACTTTCCGTCAAACTCATTCTATGCAGACCAACATTGTCACTGGATCGACTGGATTCATTGGACAATAATTTCTCAGCTGACCTCGCTACTAGTAAATCAACATTACTTGGCGTTGACTTCACATTTCCTGACAAGGCACTCAAAAATGGAAATGACTGGAAGTCGCTATGAATACTTTGCTTTTTAATGTCACTATTATCGTTATTCGGATTGATGACTACTAATGATTTCGATGTTCTTTTTGCATTTTCAACAATCGAATTATTATTATTATTATTATCAGGGTTATTAATCAAGGATGAGTCCGATGAAACCGTATGATCACCTTTCATTACATTATTATTATCAAAAATAATTTGATTATCTCGCTGGTGATCCTCATGAACATGACTAATAGCCTCATAATGCGACTCAGAGGCTTTACTTTTATTACTATAATTATTATCATCAGCTGCATTCATCGAGGTGCAGTTAGAGTCACTTCTACTTTTATTAGATCCGGACGAGGTAGAAGTGGAGCTGGTTTTATGCGAAGTCCACATATGCGCCAGATATTTCAATGTGATTTCATTGCTCATATTTAGCAAATGCGATGGTGATCCTAATAATGTTAGTGTTCGGCCCAGTTCAAACCCAGTAATGATTCTTAAGCCACTGTTGCGGTTGGTTGCTATACCTGCTGCGATATATTTCTCACCAACAGGTCCAATGCTCGTACGATCCAAGTACAGCGCATGAAGGGTGGTATTATTTAATAACAAATTCGCCATTAATTTCGATAATTGATTATTAATCGCGTTCCCACTTAAAATCAATATTTTCAACGAACAATTCGATTGCAAAGATGAGATAATACTCATTAAGCCTTCACTCTCAATTTCATTGAATCCAATATTGAGTTCTTCCAGATATGGCATGTTGCGAATAGCGATTGCCAATGATTTCGCACCTTTATCTCCAATCTTATTATTATCTAATAGCAACCTCGACAATGCACTATAACCTAATAATGAATCACACATATATCCAATACCAACCCAAGTGATTCGATTGAATGATAATTCCAATTCCTAGAGGATACGAAATAAAATGTTAATTAAAATACATCAAAATATGATGATAAAATAAAGCAGTTGTTGAGCTGTGAGTGTGTATTTTATTTTGATTAAAATAAGTTCATAAACATACTATATGTTACCTTTATCTTCCGATGATGGCGTAAACACTTCGCAACAGACAACAACCCTTCATTTCTAATATTATTATCACTCTATCATTGAAATTATATTATATGATGTTAAATATGCTAATGCTTTTATTGACAATCAAATATAATGAGAAGAAATGATAATACAAAACTATTCATTTGATGATACACAACTATTCATTAACAAACTTACCAAATTCAACTGGGTTACACAATATTTTTGAGATAAAGCTAATAGTATATATTCTGTACCACTTGGGCCTATATCATTCCCATTGATGTACAGTGTTTCAACTGACGAATTCAGCAACAAACCAGAAGAAAGAAACTTAGCTCCTTCTCCTTTACCAGAATTACCAGTCAAATACAGTTTCTTCAACACCGAATTCTTCGAAATAGCATTGGATAATAAATGGAAACCTACAGCTGTAATAATATTTCCAGATAAGTATAGTATTTGAAGCGATGGGTGTGATTGCAACGCTTTCGACAGGTGAGATATTCCATTGTCTCCAATCTCGTTGAATCCTAAATCTAGACACGTTAAATGATTATTTGACAATAGAAAAGTTGCAATAACTTGCGCGCCATCATCTTTCAGATTATTGAATCCAAGTTTAATCGTGTGTATTGTGATTGGAATGACCGGTATGTACATATCGATGTTTTCGACCTGTGACAAAGTAGGAGAATTAATGTGGGAAAAAGAGTGGGAAGCAAACGGCAAAGTTCCGTTGGATAAAGCGCTAGTAGATTGAGGTATTCTATCTGATTCAATGTGTTGATATTTTGATTGAGTTGACGAATGATATTCTGGTCCATGGATAGGTTGAAAACTCTGACTGATTCTAATAATATCATATGAATTTAAATTTTGATGAGATAGATTGATAACGCTAATACTTTTATTCATATTTTCGTATGGTTCATTGGTCATGCTTTGTTGAGAGACTGAGCTGCTCCGATGTATTGAAGATAATGTTATTCCGTCTTCCATAGTAGTGTTTGTATTGAATGAATCTGAGATTGAAGAAGAGTTAGTCACACCAATGTATGTATTGCTATCATTTTTCAAATCTGTATCTATTTTCATTTCATTACTTTGATTGTTACCTTGATATGAATGATGATCATCCATCTCTTTGTCTTATTAATTAATTTGAAAGATTGAAAGATTTGCGAATTACTTTCATCACAACAGATTGCATGCTAAATAAATTCCAATACATTTCATCGAATACTTTCAGGTTATTATTAAGATATATTAACGCATCTACTGTGGTTTATTAAGCTCTTTTCAATGATATAAAATAATAAAATAATAGTTTTCCTTTTTTCCTGTTGCTATTTATGATAAATTTGATCCAATTATTTTTTTTGAAATGTTTTCCACCAACCTTAAACTTATCTATATAAGCTTGGAGGTTGCAATAGTTGTAACATTATTCTCATAATAAATAATACTGAATGTACAATAGAGTGCTGGTAAAAAAATACGCCGCCGCGTCAACACTATTATTACCGGTACCGGTCATTTAAACCGGTTGTTGAATATTTATTTGTGAGGTGAATAATAATTCTATTTTTATATAAGGTAAAGCTTTTAAAATAATAATAAAAATACTCACCAGTGATTTTTAACGCGATTAAATTGAGTTTTTAATAAAATCAACTACTACTGTATCTCTACCCAAATGAAGATTTTTCTCACAACAAGCATTTTTTTTTGTTTTACAACAACACGATCTACTTGCTCTTTGATAGTATTCGAATCTAATATAAAAGATAAGTTACAAATATTCAATCGAATTAAAGTATAAGATGTATAAGGTATCAAAATTGTACTACGATGTTAACTATGCATGAAATACCAGAGTCAAAATTGCATTCAACATAATAATTGTATGTTTAACAAGCATATTAAACATAGATAGAAATATTCGATGTAGTTGAGAATTCATCACAATTTAATTCCTTGTGAAGTACTATTTGTTGATGTGGGACTAAAGTGGGTGATGATTTCAAAGTCAGGTTCATTTTCTTTGTTATACAATTCTAATCCAACTAATAGGAAAACAATTGATATTATATCAAAAATTGAAACACTGCTGCTCTCATCATAAATCCAAAGTGAAACGAAAGAAAAAAAGACTGCTAATCCAATTGATCTAACAAAGAAAAAATTGCCAGTCTGTAAGACTGAGTTGACTGTTAGTACAATCAACACATTTGAAAACACGTAGGCGAATATTAGCCAAACACTGTCAAAACAATTCACATAATTATAATATTTATTTTGATCTTCTAAATCATTTTCGCCGAGAAAGCATCGCCAACCATCATGTATGCTAAGAAATATTTCAGTTAAATGTTGATATCCTAACACACCTAAAACAATTTAAAATAAGAATATTATAATATATTTTACAATTTAAACGAAAATACTAAACTGAAAGTTAAATTAGTTTGTAAAATTAAGATAATACAAAAATGCAAATGATTGTAGAGTCATAGTAATTCGCTTAGTAATTCGCTTAGTAATTCACTTACTAGTTTGAAAATGAAAATTATTTAAATAATACAACATAACGTAACGTATACACACATACTGGAGGATAGTTATGTGTAGTATTGATAAAATATTATAGTTGGAGCAAGATATTAATTTACCTCTAATGAACTCGTGAAATAATGAAAATCCAATGGTGCATAAGAACTGGTAAAAATACAACCAAGAACTTAAATAATAAATACTTATTGGTTGCCCCCATTTTATTATCACATCTTCCTTATATAATGATAAGCAACCATGCATTGCATAAGAGAGTGAATAAAGAGCACCAAAATATAATATTTGAAATCTTGATTGGTTATTATAATCGCTGAATAAGCTAGAGCCCACTAATCCAATGACTATCGAAATGACTATTAGTTTTAATCCATTTATATGAGTTATGGTATACTCACGACTGGGAAAAAAATGCTTTGATACTATCACAACAAACGGCATACTTGTATGCATGAGTATTAAGGTCATGGTTGGTGAAACGAACGATGCAGTGTAAACAGCCCATATGAATTGTATTGAGTCAATGAAAGCCATTGTGATTAATTTTGAATGGGGAAATTCAGTCATTTGAGAAGTTATCTCTTGTGTTATAAATCGATGATAAAATGAGATAATTGAAAAAATGATACATGATATTAAAAATATTAATTGAACCAAAACAAACTTGTAAGGCAACATTTTATCGATCGTCAATTTAAAAGATATTCTCTCCACAGAAGTTGCCATTATAAAGATAAAAATCATGAAGTAGACACCAATTAAATTACTAAGAGTGAGGTTTTGAGTTGAAATTCTCCAATCATTGATACAACTACCGTAAAATCTAGCTGTTATATCAATCAAACTACGGAGCATTTTATTGAAAAAACTTGTTTCGCTTCGACTTTCTTCAGCAATTGGTTGATTTTCTTTTATTTGCTTTCTCACTGCTAGATACTGATACCCTTCAATACCTCTATTACTATTCTCATAATGAAAAGGAATTCGTTGAACATTTGAGTTTGATTGCTGATGAATAAAAGAAGAATTTGATATATCGTTCCCTTTCATAATCAATATATTCAATCACATACAGTATTAGGTATAAATTATTGGGTTATTTGAACACCAAAAAGCGTGCGTTATTTAGTTGTTCATATTAATTGCATAACTTATTTACGACATTATACATTATACATTATACAATCCCTAATAACAATTTCCGTCGTTCGCGACCTTTCATTCATGGAAAACAAAGGGAAATTGTTTTCTGAAGACGTTAAATAATAATAAGACAATAAGAATACGATAACAACAATAAGTAATACTTATTAATTTATATTTTATATGATATATTTTTTTTAACACTGTTGGTCTACTCAGAAAAAAGGGGGTCTGATGATTTTTTAAATAACTTCTTCTCCGATCGCATCATTTTATCATTTTAGAATATACATATACTGTATATGCTCCATTAAGATATGTATAGATATGCTCCATTTAATATACATATAATTGAATATAATGCTCCATTTTAGTTATTCATTTATAGAGTACATTGTTATCATTTATAGTACACTGGGAAAAAATGACGTCTAACGACAAAGATATGCTTTTTATCCACAGTGCAAAAATTAAGTAGTCTATTTATTATTAATTTTAGTACTTCCTCCGTTCAGTTTGACCCCTAAAAATTATAGTAAGCAGGTGTTAATGAATAATAATTGTTTTCATAAAATTTTGATTTTATTCATTAACCGTACTGCCAAAATGATTTTCATAACTTTTTGTCATACCAGCATAAGAATTGTTAATAGAAAAACTATACAATTACTCATGCATTTAAGATGGTATAGAAAAGCTATTACAATATTAACTAATATTATCATAATGAAATTACTACATTTTATTTGGAGTGATAATGAAAACACAATATCACGCTTTGAATTTTGATCAGCTCTGTATCATTCATATAATTTTTGTGCAAAATAAAATGATATCGTTATGGTAATCCCAAATCTCAAGATAATGTAATCAAGAGAGAAAACCTACTTGTGTCAACAAACAATGCATCAAACAATGTAAATTATAAAAAACAAAGATAATGAAGAGATATGACAATCCTATCAAACGAGTGATAAATATAAACAATATGTATCTAAAATAAAAAAGTACATTTCAAACAAAAAATATAAATAGTCGAAAGCGTGTATTATTGATCTTCAGCATTGTTTTCTTCATTAGACCTTGAAGAATTCTTCAATTTATTTTCTCGAATTCTGGACAAAACTATTTTTTCTTCTTCTGTTAGAGGGTCAAGAGAAAATTTATTGGCGGAAGCACGAGCATGATGAAGAGATTTAGTAGCTTGAAGATGATCTTCATCTCTTAATTCTGTAACCTAGAACCAATCCATAAATATTCATTTATTTCATATAACAAAATTAAATCTTAGCATATTGGAACAATATTATCACACTTATAACAGCCAATATAACATTTCAAAGTTCACTTTATTTACTAAGTTCGTCAACTCTAAATAATTAATATCAATAATATTTATCTCAAATATATTTTCTCAATCGGTAAGAAATAGTAAAAAGACAATTAAGAACATGAGAAAGAGAAACCGTAAAATAACGATTGCAACTTGCCTGTTTACTAACTTCGTGCCATAAATATTGTTTCATAGCAAAACCAGAGACGAGTAGTATTCCAGCTCCAACCCAAAGAGGTCGAGACATAGTGTTTGAGTTTTTGATGGTATTATTCTTTGAAACTATTGCTATATTGTTTAGAGCAACTTTTTTTAAGTAATGTGTAATATAGCAATCGTAATGGTAGCAAAAAAACTACAGTAATATTGCTTTTTACAAAAATAAATTTTGTAGGAGTGCAGTAATTGCAGTAATGGTACCAAAATATTTAATTTCTATCGTTCTGTCAACAATCAACAACTCTACAATCTATGCCTATCAAATACACAAATACTCTATTGTAGCACCCGCTCACTTGCACTGATCTTTATTCTGCTTTCAATCACATAGAGAATTTTTCATGGCATTATTATTGACACAACGAAAAAAGAAAAAAGAACGATGATGCATACACAGACCGGTTCGATTTTTGCGGGGTCGATTTAAAAAAAACATTTTGCGGTGGGGTTTCTTGTTACTTATGGGATTGTAAAAAATCAAATTAATGGTATACAGTATATGGTATAAAAACATATATGGTTTACATAACAATTACTCTTTTTAAGTATGAAAGATAATATGATAGCCGGACTTGCATTTTATTTTATATAAAAACGGATTTGTTGGGGAAAGGTTATATATTGGATGGAATAACTGATATTGACATGATATTTTGGGTATTTTAATGACTCCATAATGACACAATGCCACTTGCACTTTTATTTCGTAGTAATATGATGATCTATTTATTTGATCTTCTCCGTGAAAATTAACCTGTGATTTGTTTGGTTTGATAGTTAACTTTACACTAAAGAGGAGAAAATGTGGTGTGATTCCATTACCAGATTGATAAATAATATAAAAAAGTATATGATTCCAATAGATGATAATAATTTACTTAACCGTTAAATATATTCAAGTCATCCTTTATTACTAAACAAACAAAATTCACGTCAATTATTAAAAATTTCAGTTAGTACAATTTAAATGAATTTCATTTGCAATGTATTAATTTACCGTTGTATTTTCTGTAGGAACAACAAATAACAGACAAATCATACTTAAGTAATATTATCGAGAAGATAGATGCTGCTCATAAAGTAATGTAAGACGGTCACCTGAAATATTATGATATATTTCTTTGTTTAGTAATAATACAAAAGAAAACAGAACACAATTTTATTAACAGTCTTCATCATTGGTACAATATTTCCCCTTTTTTATTACTGGTGAATGAATGGATAACTTCGCCCGTATAAGTGACATATTCGGTTGTTAGAGTTGAAAAGTCTTGTGCAAATATATGCCGAGTAAATCCTGCCACAGTTTGAGTAAAAACGGTTTGGTAAGTGTGACCATTAGAACTGCTCGTAGCAATATTTCCTCCTTCAAGCTTGATTTTTGTTTTTGAGTGAGTTTGGTCGACAGTATCTACTAAAGCTCCTGCTCCACTTGTGACATAAACTCCCGAATAGTCGAGAGTGTATTGATTCAATAGATGAGTATGACCATTCAAATAAATGCTAAATCCGCTCTCTTGCAAAGCTCCAGTGAAATCCTGTACATCTAATTCATCGATTGGATGGTGACCGACTACAATCACCCAGTCATTCGGATGATCTGTTCTTTGTCTGAGTAGCACACTTTTAAACCAATTATATTGCTGAATACAACTCTGTCCGATGATATTATGATGAAACTCACATTCGCCTTCAAAGTCATCATCAGTATCTTGTTGTGAGCAAGTAGGATACTCAGAACTACAAGGATCCCAATAATCCGGATTGTTTTGCCGATAATCAGATACACAAGGACTGGTATCTATCACAATCAATGAGATATAATACATCCCTCCAATCGTTATTCGCTCATAGTAGTAGCGGGATGGTAGGAACCAGGTTGGGCTCATGGAAGTGTATTCGATTTGAGCATCAACATTATAGCCATATTCATGATTCTAAAATAATATAAGTAGTATATATATCAAATAAGTGATTAATATCAGGTGCGTATCTCTTTCGAAAAAAACAAAATCGTTTGAAATCATTCTGATACTAGGTATTCATATGGTGAAACGAAAAAGAGCAGCATTAGTTTTTCAAATATTAGAACAACAATATTCAACCATAAAATATTATATAGAACATTAACATTATTATCATATTTAATATGGAAATGATAATAGTATTAATTCTTACTCCCAATGAAGAGTACCATCGCACTTGAAGGGAGTCGCTATTATAAGGTTCTAAAAAATCTGTTTGTATTTGAAAATCTGATGTATCGCTGAAATAAACATAAGATTTAAAATTAATATAAGAATTAAATTGTGCTAATAAGAATATTTAGCGTTGCTTGTCTTACGTGATTCCACACCAGTAAAAGTTATCGCCTGTGTTGACGATAAATCTTGCGTTATAATCATTAGCACTAGTTGCTAATTGTGCCGCAACAGCATATACATTATCAGTATCCTATGAAATTATAGTTTAAATACTTAAAGTGATATAAAGTTATTTTTAATAGATTTATGCTGATGATCCATTACCTGTCCACCTAAAGCAGCACCTCCCCAATCACCCAAAGTTAAAAATGTAAAATTGTATGAAGTTGAACTCGAATGCTTGCTACTTTTTCTGAGACTTTTGTTACTATTTAAGGGCATGTTTGATTGATAAAAGTGATCATCGTTGCGGTTTTGCAAATTATAAGTTGAAAATAATTCTTCTGATTGATTTAATTGATCGTCACTTTTAACAAGAATATTTAATACAAACCCAATCAACATAAAGAATAAAAACTTCATCTTTTATTTACTTAAAAAAATGATCTGATCAAATATCAAATGATCAAATGATTTATGATATATGATTGAAAATTGAAAGATTGAAAGTTTGCCTAACTTTAAAACTTTCGGTAAATCAATCAATCAAACTATCAAGCTTTTATAGAACAAATATAGAGCATTTATTAATTTCCGTACGCTAGTCGCAATTTTTATATATAAATTTTTATAAGTGTGGTGATATTCTATAAAATGCTTTTAATGTGATCATGTTCTCAACATAACATACATGCGGGAAAAGACGTAGAGCTTAAGATATGTTTATAGCTTATTGGTTTTGTCTAGATTTACTTGATATGATTTGCTCAGTTAATATTCTTTCATTCGTTCATTCATATAAAATTAATTAATTAATTAAGTAATTAATTGGATGGATCAAATCATTTCAATAAAACTACAAGAAGAAGAACAAGCAAAAGAACATAACGGAGAGCTCTCTTAAGCTCTACGCTCTCCTCCTCGATCAGAATAAATAAAATTGGAAGGAATGCGATATTCTTCAACGTGATACAATGACCTTATTATATGCTCAGTTAATTCATTTTAATTCGACATACATAACATGCCATATGGTATAATATACTCAAACTGTTTTATAATCTTCCTTAAAAGAAAGCTTTACCATTAAAATAAATTATATACTATACTAGTAGAATTTAGAACAAGGGATTAAAGTTTCGGTTCTGATTGATTAACTAGGAGTTATTATATTAATTGTGATTAAGGTGATGATCCTTGAGTGAAATGTGTTTATACTCAACGAAGAAGTATTCGCATTGATCGTTCCGGATATTCAAGCATTGATCGAAATCATTTGGTTGGAACTATTTTTTGCTCATTTTTTTTTTCACAAGAGACCGCCTCTGATCCCCATTTTGCTCATATGAAGGGGGTAGGGTTGCTTCTAATCCAATCTTAGCATCTTAGCACATGATACTGTTTATTGATTATCTCAGCTAAACTACTGTTAAACAACCGATCAAACGTCACAATCGAATCATCGCATACACAAATAATAAATTTCATAAATTACAACAAGAAAATAGTAATGTGGATTAACACTCATATGGATGCTACTAACACTTCAATTAAATTTCTTTCATTTTCAGACAAGCCCTTCATCCAAATAGGCCAATCACCTTTATCATAATAAAATAATAATTATTTAAAATGCATATTTTTATTCAAACTTATCAATCAGAAAATGGAGAAATACCATAATTATGATAAAAAATAATGTTATTATAATAAATAATTGATTCTAACATATGAAGATGAAGGAGTAGTGTCATTAATCACAATTCAATAGCTATACTTACCATTGACTTCAGCTACTCGCATTTGCTCATAAAGCATGTGAATCACTTCTTTCTCAACATCACACTTCGCTAACATATCTGAACTCGGCGGGCTGAAAACCAAGTGATCAGACACGTTAATAAATATCTCATTATCGTCATTATGAGCATTATGAGCATTATGAGCATTATGAGCTATGCCATTCTTATTAATTTTATTATTATTCAATTGGATCATATCTGACAAGTACAATTCTGCTGGAGCGAAAGGATTATTGTCATTATTACTCTCATTATGATTCGTATTAATATTATGAGTCCAACTTTGATCAAAAGAATGATCCTCATATTCTGACACAGCATCATTACTGCCATCCTCATCTGAGTCATCACCAGACGATTGCTCATCATTTTCTTCCTCCTCCTCATAATCCCAATCATTCGAATCTCGTTTAGTATCATCCGTGCTGTTCGTCCCAGGCCCGGACCGAGTCGCTATGTCAGGTAATCGCTGTAATATTAATGAACAAATGGATCTCAACAAATGATGATTCGCGATGCTTTTCTCATCCAATGATTGCAATAATCGTATCAAACCTAACGTGCTAATTACACAATTATATTTTGATGATAATCGAGAATGAAGATGAAACCACAGGGACAGCAAACCCACCAGGTAACTTCCATCATTATTACTGGTATTATTATTATGTGAAAGTGAGTTGATTGAAAATTGTATATTATTTTGATGATATTCCAGCAAGTCATTTCTTCGAATGAACAAATGGATGTATCCCATCAAAAAGCAGTATTTCACATATGAGGATGAGGTATTATTAATATTATAGACCATACCAGACAAGAGTTGAACTATTATTTCATTAGATAGGAACCATGAGACAATCGAATTATTATTATTATTATTATTATTGTGAGCGAATAATGATAATAAATGACAAATCAAGCCAACCAAAGGGCCCACATCATCCGAATGCATGCTATAACTCTTATCACCACTCGTGTAGTCGCAATCATCGAAATCATCACCATTATTACTATTATTATTACTATTATTATTGCTCACAATTATTTTCTGAGCATAATTTCCTAAAAAATGTATGAATTGATGACAGAATTCATCATTTTTATCAAACAAAGAATGAATATTATGATCATATCCAATCGAAATATTATGATTATTATGATCAAAATTATGTTTTTGATAAAAAGAGAATATTATATTTATTTCTTGGATAATTTCTCTGTGAATTGATTTCAAATTATTATTATTTAAAGCAACTAAAAGCACATTCAAAACTTGCTTATTATGATATTTTATCATAGCCAATAACAATTCTTGTGATGATTCATTATTATTATTATTATTATTATTATTAAAATTATTATTATTATTATTATTATTATTAAAATTATTATTATTATTATTATTATTATCATTATTATTATTATTATTATTATTGATTTCATTTATTTGTTTATTTAAAAACAAAACAAATAATGATAACTCGATTTCCATTTTTATGATTTGAGTTGATTTATTATTATTATAATTATCAGTCACATGTGATGGAGGCTTTGTTTCCACTTCAACAACCACAACCACCGTGTTAACGTTTGAAATCTCATAACCATTATTATTGTTATTATTATTGTTATTAATATTCTTTTCATTCATTAATTTAATTTTATTAGATTTCGAAATTTTGATTTGTTTATTTTTATTTAAACTATTATCATTTGTATTATTATTATTTGTATCTAATGATGATCTTCTAGACAATATTTTTATGTCAATCATATTAATTTTGGTATTAACGAATGAAAATCGTGTACAAACTTCAAAATATTGTATTTGATTATTATTATTATTATTATTATTATTATTATTATTATTATTATTATTATTATTATTATTATTATTATTGTTATTAT
>VKHH01006034.1:14090-30265 GCA_015144975.1 Epipyxis sp. PR26KG | reverse complement strand
GTTTTGTAGCTTTTTCCTCTTGTCTAGTTGCACCTTTTTGATTTGCTCCGTTAATTTTTATTCATTCATTCATTCATCCATTTTATTGCCGTTAATCGCCGATACGGGATACTGTGATACTGTTGTACAGTACATAAATTGATAAATTGGTGCAATCTATTTTAGGTGATAATTTATGTCTTAAAGTATACATTTACTGCAAGATGTATTAAGTTAATGTGTAATTTTTACATTAGTTAGCATTAAGTTTCAAACTCAATAACTATTTGATAAATCTGATTGGAATATACCGTGCAATATGAAGTTTAAACGAGATGTTCTTCATTTCCTAATACTTCCTATAGTTGCAATGGCTGTTACATGTGGTCCAAGTTTTAAACCTCATCCAAATGGAAATGGTTCCTGTATTTTATTATCAACAGAGGATGTTGTAAGAGGGATACATTGGCTTGCGCATCCCCCAACAACGACATGTCAAAAAATTATTACAGTTCAAGATAATTCTGTTTGTGCTGATTATTTACCAGTTGCAAACAATGAAGCATCCTTATCATCAAATCATAAATGCATCATTTGGAGTGTAATAACGTAAGTGAGGATGTTATAGACCCTATCGACATAACATGTTATCGATACTAATTAATTGAATATTAGCATGTTATTGGTTATAACTTAATTAATATGCTCTATGAATTATGCAGAACTATTTGGTGTGATCATTATGGATCACTTGAATTTGAGCGGTATTGGGCAAGTCATGGTTGCCAAGTAACAATTTTCCATTATCATTTACGATTTAAAGGAAATGTTTGTTCTCAACCAGAAGGGAAATTTGAAGATAATCCTAATTTGTCCATTATTAGACAAGATATGTGGGGAGGAAGGTTTGTAATGATATATGACACAATACAGTATATAGCAGCATAGCATATGATATGATTATGTGTTTCATTATTAATTAGATGCTTTAGTTGCTTTTTCAAAATAATGAAAGCTGAGCTGTGGAAAACAGGGAAAATTGATGTTTTAAAGATTCAAAACAGAGCAGGGGTGCAAGAGGATATCGATGGTGTTCAATTTACAATTCTTGCAGATTTGTACTTGCATTCGGCACATCTGCTTAAGGATGTCAAACAGATCCTCTTCACTGCCTCTATTAGTTCTAGAACCATGGGCGATAACATGGGTCGAGAAGCAGAGCATAGCTGGAACATATGGGCTACCCAAAAAGTGTTAGAGAACTATGCTGTCTTTGACACAACCCCTGAAATTAGTCGCTATCAACCTGTTCAATTCTATCATATTCTTGACCAAGCGAAGGTAATCTCAAGTCCAAAATAATTTAGCATAATTAGAGCATAAATTAATTGCCTGATATTTTTCTTAGATCGACCTAGCATTTAGCTTTTATCGACAGTCATTCGTACGTTTGAAAAATCAAACAGAAGTAGCAAATAATCAAAAATTGATATCAGATTGGACTCCCAATCCTCCGGAGCCAGTCAAAGCCATACCTCCGGCCTACTGCACGATACCTTCCAAGAAAGATGAAAAAGAAATGCAAGATTGGATTGATTTAGAATTAAAAGCGAGGTCAGTTAACAGTTTCGGATAATTATAAATAAACCTATTTTAAAATCATACATTATGAACATAATCATATTAAACTCTTACGTAATATAATTCAATCTATTCGATGTATATATAATGCAACAGATGCCATCCATTCCGACTTGCTGTACCATGTGAGCGAACACGACTGTACGAAGGGATTGTACCATGCATGCACGAATTAGCCAATTATTTGGCTGAAGATTATTCAGCAATGAAAGGTATCCTTCAGCATTATTATCACAATATCCCAATAAACTAATCTCATCATATTATTTATAAAGGCTGGTGTGATTTCACCAAAGCTTCAGCTGCTATACCAAATATCGTCAAAATCGATTCCACAGCATATAAAGCTTTCCAACAGCCCCCTTTAAAGAATATGAAGCGACTTGCTTTCTTTTTCACCGTTTATGCTGATTTCCCATTTGTGAAGCGATTATTTAATCATCTCTACAGTGACAAGCATTACTACCTCTTCCACATCGACCTTGCCGGATCATCCAAAGAATTCGAACAAGTGAGATCTGAGATCGCATTTATAATAATGATTATTATAGCAATAATAATGAACGATTATGTTTTTATATTATTTGACAGGATTTGAGAAACATGATTTCACCTTATCCAAACGTTCACTGTGCGAAAGATGTCCCAATTGTATACGGTGCTTCTACAGCTTCGATATTATTGACTAAGGTCAGGAATAATGAATATTCATACCCATAAACCTCCCATCGTGTCAATCGACTGTATTTAACAATAATAATAACAATAATAATAAATTATGATTTCTATTAAGGCAATGGCATGGTTTAATCGGCACTCCACCGGTTGGGACTATTTCGTTCCTCTAACTGGCAGTGACTATCCACTCGTTCCATTACACAGGATCGAAAAAATCTTTAATTATCAAAATCCTCCAATGCCTTTCGTGATGGGCTGGACTCCAGGCACCTCCACTCATATATTTCGATTAGGAGTGACTCATCCTGTGTTCACCTCTGATCCCTTGTTAACCTTATCGATCAAGGTATGGTTTTATCATATTACTTCAATAACATCATATCATGTCAAATCCATACTTTCATATCATCACTCCAACCTGTAACCAATCGTATTATAATTTGACAGGCTGTGACTGATGAGCGAGGTAATCCTCTGGGAGCAGTTCCAATGGAATATCGATCAGGCAATTTTGGCCCTCCTGTGTTTTGCAATAATAAAAGCTTCTTTTACCATCTTGATAATCGATTCAACAAGTCAGGCAGGGTGTATGACACTCAATGGCTTTTTCCAAGGGACGTGTTTCCAGGTAATTATTGATAGATGTCAGGGATCTGGGGTTTAAAATAACATGTTATTATGATAATTTGATGAGGTTATTGCTGTGACATTCATCTAATCGAATCCCGTGTCTCATTTGTATTCATATAATACGGTATAATATCGTATGATATATGATGTTCATAATATGAACCGTAAAGCCGAACTAGACCGTTTTCTGAACGTTAGCGCCGCTGATCGATGTTATCATACCATTCATTTTATTATAATTCTAGTGAGTTAGATAACCTCGTTAGATGAATTGATGAAAGATCTATGATAATAATATTGATAATAATGATAATAATTGCTGTTACGGGTTGTGTTAGGTCGAGGTAGAGCGTATGCAGAAGAGAACAGAGCATATGCTACTCCTTCATTTGATGGTGTTTGGCGAGTATGGAAGAAGTCTGACCCAGCCACCACGGGGGCCTATGATCGAGAAACAGTCGATTACATCATAAACAGCGAAGAAGGCAAGAAATACTTTCACTTCTTCAAACACATGCTATTAGGCTCCGAGGAGCATTATTATATTAGGTAACAATAATCAAAGTCATAATTATTATTATTTATTTTCATATCATTAATTAATTAATTAATTTTAACATTTGCCTTACCGTAACTTGTGTGCATATGATAGTTTATTATATAATTGGAATCGAACAAGATCATTTGTGCAGACATTGAGTGCTCAGATCGTATGGAACACATGGGAGCTAGGGTTATGGGAGCAGTCCTCAGGGGGCTTTCAAACTCATACTCATTTTCTGTCATTGAATGAATGGGACATTTTGAGGGGCTTTTCTAAACGAGGTATGATGTTTGCAAGAAAATTCAGTTCGAAGAAAACAGCAGCATTATTAGACAGAATTGATGAGCAGTTTTTATTCAACAAATCATCGGACGCAGGTAACATTCATATGAATATGATAATATAATATAATACTACCATGTCGTATCAGGTTATATAATATCACATAATATCACCTGTCATGTCATCTCTCACCATGTAATACATACAATATTGAATGATAATGATGAATTATTATATTATATTATAATGAAGACGCTCTAGCGTCTGGTTGCTTGGCTGTGACTATTATAATACATGTCCTATCATATCCCTGCTATCGTGTTACTCTTCTATTGTGATTGTATTATTATAATATTATTTATTATTTATAGGATTATATTGGCCAGGATTTTTCGAAGTTGATATCACCACCCCAGGTAGAATATGGGTTAATATGATTAGGAAAAACATGAGTCTATCCAGTAAGAACTATAAGCCGTCTAAGCGAGTGAAGAAAGGGACAAAGTTAGCTGGCGAAGATTCTAAACTTATCACACAAACAAAGTCGCTTTTGATGACCGACAAAACCAAAACTATAGAATAATTGATGAATTGAATGAATTTTATAATGATTATGATATCATTTATGATAATTATCAAGATTTATTATTATATTATAATACTATTATGATGATGTAAACGTTGCTTATGTCATCATTATTATGAGGAAGGAAAATATTTCATCAAATAATAATCATCGTGCATGTACCATTGTATGCAGCACAGCTTTGATAGATGATTGATATCACAAGTCACAATAGCACACAAATAATTGATATGTGAGGTGTCACTAAGTGTTTATCGTTTATTAACTAATTCATTAATTGTTTTTCTTTTCTTGACTAACTGCTGGTGGTGAAACGGGAGACCATTAGTGGGTACTTGATACTGTTGAAGAAATATAATAACAATGCAAATAAAAATGTTTTTTAAGACTTACAGAAATTAACTTTAATTCATGACTTGTTAACATATTACCCCTAGTCCCAGATACCATGCAGCATCCAGGTATGAGGTAACAGCAAAACATAAACAATATCAGAAGTGAACGAGTGAGCAAGGGGGACTGGAATGAAAATGAGTTTCACATCAATATTTTGATAGTATTTTTAGTTATGCCTTGCATCACATCCGACTTCATCTAAACAATCCAATCCACTCTTGTCATTGTTCTCAATAATCAAAGAATGAAATCAAACACACAACAATTTTTATCATTATAATTATTTATCACAAAACACATTATTAACAGTAGAAAATATAGTATTTAATAATTATTTCATCCCATTCATAACAAACGGTAATAATTAATAATACGTTTCAAAAAGTAACCCTTTTATTCATCTCCGTTATAATGTAACATAAGATAAATAATCAAGCAAGAATGAAACTTAACCTGGTCCCCTTCACATGAACAGAGGGACCGGATTATAAACAGTGACGGCTATTCACACGCGTTTCAACTTGATTAATTTCCATGCCAATCAAATCCCATATCAATTATACACCATCTATTGATACTGAGATACATCATTTATACACTAGAGGTGCATTTAACGTGATGGGCTGATCTGAC
Source organism: Epipyxis sp. PR26KG (assembly GCA_015144975.1). Lineage (NCBI taxonomy): Eukaryota > Chrysophyceae > Chromulinales > Dinobryaceae > Epipyxis > Epipyxis sp. PR26KG. The sequence continues at coordinate 24,896 of VKHH01006034.1, read as the reverse complement.
AACACAATTATCTTAATTATATTATTATCATACAAATATTATATAAATAAAGCACATTCATTCCATTCCATTCGAAAAGTTACTATAGAATAGAATAAATGATTGTATGAAACACAACTCAAATGAGAATTGAGATGGTTTCATTTTTAAGATTTTCAGAGGCAAATAAAAACATGACTTATAATAATATTATTAATAAACATTTTGGGAAACACAAGCAAAATAAAATTTCGATTGAATAATAAATAATCCTATGTTTTTGGAATAGGAAATATTAACACAATCATTCACGATACAAGATTTTTATGTGCGTTTTTCACCATTACAAGGGAATTGTTCTCATTGTTTGAAAACAAAACCAAATTATAATTATAATATAAGGCTTATAACATATATAGAAAGGGCACAGGTAGAAATAAAAAACTAATATTACTAATTGCAACATTGCAAGAAACTGATTTGCTCTAATATATAAAACAAAAGAAAAACTAATTATGATTAGATTTTCATTTTGTAATTTTTTATCTTTTTAGTAATTATTATAATAAAATGGAATTATGATTAATATTTATTATTCATATTATAATGATTATCTGATAAGTCATTATATGAGTGATTAATATTTGATGGTTTAGATACAAATGGTGATGATGATTTATGACGATTATTTATTATAATTGTGATGTGATTTTATGTCATGTATGTATATAAGTTATTAGGTAATAGAAAATAGAAATGGAGAAGTGAGATTAACGATGAATCAAGTGACACGACTGACTACTGCGTTGAACGAACAGTGATCAAATGATAACACTTTAAAACTCTCTTCCCCACCCATTATTTAACAATTTTAGATAAAAGTAATGGTAATTATGTATTAGTTATTATTAATTGTACGATTAATTATGTGTTAGTTTCTATTATTAATTGTACGATTGATTCTTTGTTTAGTTGAGATAGTAAGTGTCTGCATAGATGTTAGCATCATTCATGTTGCTATTAAAATTCATTTTATTCATGGAAGAATTATGCTGTTGGTATGACAATAGCATATCGTCATAATTATGATATGTTCCTTTTTGCACTAGACCCTCTTCTTCTGTATCACTCTCCTCATCGCTGTAATCACAATCATTCGGAACATTCCAACCGAACTTATCGTCACTCACAGACAAGTTAAACATACCTCGGGAGTAGGCACCATTGTTACTGACTTCAAATACTCTTGGAGCATTTTTAACATAGTACATTCCATTCACTAACTCTAAATTATTATTGTTCAATGACGAGGAGTCTGTGGTGGTCATCGAGGCATTCATTATTCCATCCATTGAATGCATTGACACAGTTGGGGAGACATGGCGTAAAGACTGTACTTCGAATTCGGCACCTGCACTCTGAGGATAATAATAATTATTAGAGTTTTCAACAGTTTCATTGCTATGCTCATCTGGTAGTGAAGTGTTCTCGCTGCGGCAAAGGTAATCATCTACAATATGGTTTTGGTAGTTTGATTGTGATGGACTTGACTCGAATGACGATTGAGGAGCTTGCGATAATACAGACAATACAGTTTGAGGGGAAGGATTTCTCAACCAGTTTGGTACAGCATTTGGATTTAAACTTTCATTGTTTCGGTTCAATGCATTCATCGGATGATTATTGTTATTTTGAACAGTTTCGTTTCTGAAGTGCGAGGAAGAGAATGAGCTGTCATTGATCATGCTCAGACTATGATAATCTTGTTGTTTGGAGAGAGAAGCTGGTTGGGCACCGTAGAAGCTTTGATCAGGTAAACCACTTGAAGAGGTAGGGTTTGGAGATCGTTCACCATATTTGAAAGTGTTGAGTTCCATTGTTTGATTATCATTTTGGTTTGATTTATTTGCCATGGAAAATGATGTGATAGACGAGGGGAGTCGGGCATTGTAATTGTTGACAATAACATGGTTATTCGAAGTAGCTTTAGCTTGAGCTGCCATTTTCTCTTGTAATGAAAAATGATTTGGATGGAAGTTATTGACTTCTTGAGTTTGTTGCAACAGTGCTGAAGGGTGAGTTGGTCTAACTTTATTTTGCTCCACCATTCCAAAAGAATGATTTGCATGCATTGTATGATTTTGAGTTCTCACTTGCTGGTTTGCAACAAAATTATTTGGCGAGATTGAATTCCCCGCACGATGCATTCCCGGTACCCAAAGGACTGAGTTATCATTGTTCTCTCTGATAATTTGATCAGAGGTACGAGCCTGAGCAAAGGGCGCACGACAGTATTCTTCATGTTGGCGAGTCAGTAAGTTTGGCGAAGATTTTGTCTAGTGGAATATAAGTAATACTATAAGTCAAGAAGTGAAGGATTCAAAATTATGCAAAACGGACCTGTAACAAATTGTTTTGATTAAGAGGGTGGTTATTCGGTGCACTGTACGGTACACGTGGTGGAATTGAAGAGTATTGCTGCATAGATTGAGGTGATTTTTGCTGATAAACAGAATTAGAAGAGACAGAACGGTACAAATCGTTCGAAGTATTCATATTTCTAGTGCTCATTACATGACTAGGTATCGGAGCAGGAGAAATCGTTGGGTCAACTCCAACGGCAACTAGTTGTTGAGGAGATGCTGTCTGATAAGTGGAAGTTATACTCTTGCGCGATTTGTTAGGTAATGGATCATTATTGAGTTTTGTCCTTATCGCGGTTATTTCTTTCAGTTCCTAAGACAAACGAAAAGAATGATAAACATTTTAAAACAAAACGACTTGACTTACTAACCTGAATACTTAATCCTCCCCAAACACCTCCACCACTTATCATTTGACCATTGAAACTTTTAGCAGATGCATAACTCATCGCAATCAAGTTATGAGAAAAATGTAATAGATTTGTGAAAGAAACAAGGAACAATATGTATACTTTACAATTAATAATTTACTATTAACTACAAAGAAACGTATCTCTCCATCCGGTTTACTTCAGTGAGCACCACTTTTCGCAGTTGTTTCATCCGGATTTTTTCAGTTTTCAACATCTTAAAAAACTCACTACTACTTGGTTCGAACCGTTCCTTCCGTTTTCCGTTTCATAAACACTACTGCAACTCCATCAGAATCTTCGTTGGAAGCTTCGTTCAAAGTATAATTATATGCATACAAAATATTTTCAAACAATTCTAGAAATTCCAGCAAGGAATTGCAATAATGAGATTATGAAATGTTTTATCGGGCGAGTTTACCTTTATTTGTTTTTTTTATCTGGGAGAATTTTTTTATTAGGTTGGTTTAACTTTACCCCTTGATTAATCATATGTATACATTAATATTATAATTATTATGGAGGATCAAATTGTAAAGGTTGGTGATATTGTCGAAATTCGCACATCTAATGATACAATCGATTCATTCAATAATGCAACCAGCTTAATCGTCGGTAAAGTTCACTCTATTTCTTCATGCAAACCAAAAAAAGGATCGTCATATAAATACAAAATAAGATTGATAAATGTTAATGGAGAAGATATTGTTTCTTCAACAACTGACGAAAGCTTGTTTTGGGAAACAAGATTAAAACATTTGTCATGGAAAGTTTTGATTCCAGGGATAACGATTGGTATTAAAAATAAAAAGCGGAAATCTGATATTGAATCAAATGATTTAACTTACAATACAAACGGTTATGAGGAAAATGACCCTATGAAAACTGAAAAAAAGCATAATAAAAAGAAAAAGTCCAGACAACTTGATCTTGAGAATAATGTTAATGATCACAACGAAAATTTCCCTGTTAAAACGATTAAGCTCGACAGCTCGACCAGTCTTGGATCATCTCCTCAAAGCAATGTGGTTGTTAATAAAAGCAAGAAATCTAAGGGTCCAAATATACCGTATTTTTCAATACCATTGCATCCTGCACCGCGTGCTCTGAACTACATTGTTGCTCCAATGGTTGGAGGATCAGAATTAGCATTTCGAGTTCTCTGTCGTCGTTATGGTGCCACACTTGCTTATACGCCTATGATGCATTCCGATCGCTTTGCAGTTGATGAAGCATATCGAAGGGATGAGTTTCAAACAATCGCCCCAAATAATAGTGATAACAATTCAGAGGTAGATAGGCCCTTAGTAGCTCATTTCTGTGCGAATAATCCAAACACTTTCCTCAAGGCAGCGAAGTATGTTGAAAGCATGTGTGATGCCATCGGTTAGTTCATTCCTTACTCTATATTATCTGCTGCAAGGAAACACTATTATTTCATTGAAGTTGCTTCATTCTATTATTATGTATGTTAGATTTGCGACATAAAATATTGAATTAATTAGATGTATAATATAAATAAATTAAATATAACTATATATATTCGATGCATAATATAGCATATTCGTCAATCGTTTTGTTAATCGTGTTATATATAGATCTGAACTTGGGTTGTCCCCAAAGAATTGCATATAGTGGTCATTTCGGATCGTATTTATTGGACGAAGAGGATCGTTCGTTGATATTAGACATTGTCAAAACAGTTTCTAGCGGCATATCTATCCCTCTATTTGTGAAGATAAGATTATTGGACAAAGTGGAAGACACCATCCGGTTATGCCAGCAACTAGTCGAAGCAGGTCAGTGGAAATAGCAGTGGCTAATATCCTTCACCCATTATATCAGTCTCATCATCCTATCCGAATATTATCATAAACTTATTTTTAATATTGTTCATAATATTATTTACTCACAATACATAAGGTCAGCTCAATGATGATGATCAACAACTCTTTTCTTTAAGATGATCATAACTGATATGTAGCATATACATTATATGTCCTCTCACATCTTTATCCTTATCATAATTCCATATTCAATATATTTATATTGTATTTTATTATTTTCTATAATATTTTTTACCATTTCTTTTGTGGCTTATTTTAGAATTCTGAACAAAATGCAAATAATTTCTCTTATAATTTTATATATTCATAATGTATTTGTGATGTTAATCATAATAATGATATTATTCAAAGGTGCTGCATTGATTGCAATTCATGGTAGATATCGTGTCAATCTAGTTGGTCGGAGTGGACCTGGTGCACGTGATGGTGCAGCTCATTTAGATCAAATTGCAGAGGTACGAAAGCATATACCAAAGCGCATTCCAATCATCTGCAATGGAAATGTTATAACTTGGGAAGACGTTATCAAAAATAAATCAGATACCAGTACTCAAGGGGTCATGAGTGCAGAGGGCTTGTTGGACAATCCAGCATTGTTCAATAATGGAGTCGCAGTTGATAAATTACAACTAGGAAAAGTATGTTTTAGTTATATCATTTATGATGCCACTGCACCTCTTTATTATTGATAATTATGATAATATATTTCAATTAATGCGACTAGTTATGTTGTTTGAATAAATTAATGAACTCTCAGCCAAGGGAGCATGTAACTTAACATTATTTCTGAGGTGTAACCTTCCTTATTCAATGTGACAGTTCTTGTTAATAGATAATTACTAATAATTATGTTAGGAATATTTGGAGTTAGCTGAGAAGTATCCTGTTAAGATGAAGAGCATAATATTTCATATCCGAAGAATGTGTCGCGAGGCACTTGTTAAATACCAGTTATTAGAAGATTGTTTGAACGCGACTGAATTATCACATGTCAAAACGATTATTATGAAAGCAATTGAATATCAGAATAAACCTTCATTATTCTCATTCGATGCTATGAAAGAGAAGAGAGCCAAGGTAATCATAATATTATAATTGTATTATTTGATGAACGGTAGAATCGTCTCACTGGTGATGTGCGATGGTGTGAGTATATGATTGATCTAACAACTCACTTGGAATGATTCAGACAAATATGATATTTATTCGCTCATTTTCTGATATTTTAAAATACTAAAATTTCCTAATCTTACTCAAATACTATGTACAACATTATGTTATTTCTCGCTGCCGTTGATTTTAAATATTATATTACTCATTGTCATACTCGAAATATAGCTTAACAAACCTCCTCTTCTTAATGTTGATTCATTTAATATTCATTTGATAAAAATAACAATTATTATTATTATTCCATGCAAACAGGAAGCATTGGAAAGGAAGAAGCGAGAAGAAGGTAAGCGGAAAGAATATGAAAATCGAATGATAAGAAAAGCAAAGCGAGAAGGAAAAGATCTTCATTATTATTTAAAGCATGGCAGTCAAGTGCCATCATTCGATGATATCGCTCGTCTCAAGAGCATCGATAAAGATGAAGCATTCAATTTTTGGAAATCGAACTATTCTCAACATTGCTATTCTTATCATTTCGAGGAAGGGGGATGTAAGCGAGACAGAACATGCGCATTCTTACATGCTGACACAAGACTAGTGAATGAAGAAGCCGTTGCATATGGATGATCATGTAATGAACTTGAAATAATGGATGAAATTGCAATGAACATCATGTAACTAACATGTACTACCGGTATGTTATTATGATGTGTGGTAGCATTGCATCAAAGATATGTTATGAGTGTTATTATTCCGTATTCATGGTGCGGAAAAGAAGACTCATTAAAATAAAATTAATAATTAGTCTAAATAAGAATATTATAATTATTTTTAGATAATTCATTAATAATTTAAATGATGATATAATTATGTATAACATACCTAGTTTTAATCCTATGAGCATTATTATTATTATTATTCTTTCTTCATTGACCTTTCATTTCTTAAACAAATCAAAAATGACGATTATTTTTGTAAATTTAATTAAAAAATGAACGGTGATAATCACAATTAATATTGATCATACAATAAAAATAAAACGAAGACAGATTATCTTAGTGTACAAAAAGTCAACCGAATGAAGCTAATAAACCATAACAATATAATAAAATAATAAAAAATAAGAAAATAATAATTATAATTCATAATAATATACCATAATACATCTGATCAATACAGGATGATAGTTGACAATTAACAGTATAAACATCATTTATATTTATTTAAATGAGAAATGTGTTTGTTTTTAAATGTGCTTTTAATAAGGCATTGATTACTTTATCTCAACAATTCATCAAATCAACAAATATATAACATTATCTTCGCTGGCATACAGCGCAAGAGTGGCAATTATCGGACATTATAATAACGCCTGCATATTTCACATGTTTACATTTGCTATTTTGTTTGATTCATTATGGAAATAGTGCCATCGGCTATTCAACATGAAAACCAAAGCATTATATCGTCGAAATTCAAATACACTTTTAAAAAATCTCTTCCAGGATGACACGATGTTACCTGACAATTCTCAATAATTTGAAAAGAATGAGTCGTTTATTATAAATAAAATAATAATAATAATAATAATAATAATAATAATAATCTTCATTCTTAGGATTGAGTTAAGATTGTGCATCCTTTTTCAGAATTTATTTTGAAGAATGGATTTGATGCTGTTGTTGATTTTACGAATATTTCGAATTCTTTCTCCTCATATTTGTTTTGTTTCCACTCCGATGGGATGGATGATACACCATACACAGCACCAGAGATACTCCCTAAAGCGAATATATGAGCCAATAGCATTGCATCATTAAATATCATATTAAAAGCTAGCATTAATGATTCCGAATCGAACATGATTAATAATTTTATTATTAAATTATTATTATTATTATTATTATCAATGTTATTTTTATATAAACGAACCTATGATCCAACTCCTCACAATTAACCCATCACTGGAAGATAATAGATTTGCACGAATAGCAGATTCGAATCCTTGTATATTTATCAAGCAATACAACCCACCTACCAGACACCTTGGGATAAGATTAATATTATTATATTCATGGGAGTCTTTAGGTTGAGCACTTATTGAATCGTATGGGCTGGCATGGTATGATGTGTTGTGAATCATTTTTATGGCCATTGCAATAGGATATGACTTGACAGCTGATGATTGTGGCGAAGATAAAATATCATAATTTGTTTGAGATCTGTTGCTGTAAAGGGTCAGTATCGTATTGATTCCTCCGTTTAGTTGATCACAGTTATGACCGTCTCTGCCATCAGAAGATTGAAATATCCTCTCAACGGATTTTAAATGATATAAATTATGATCGTTTGCTAATAATAGCAAACAAAATTCTAAAAATGATATGTAAGTGCTTTTCATTAGCTTTATAACAGCTGCCCTAACTGGCAAGCCAAGAATCACCTAAACATCACACAAAGTTTAATTTATAGTTATTATTCGATCGTATGAAAGATAATCATTGATTATTATCATAGCATTGTCATAATCAGACAAATGCAAGATGAGATAACATATGATAGATGAAATATGATGGTATAAGTGATATAAACTAACCTGTTCCATCATTTTCGAATAGACTTGTAAAGAGCTTATAATGACTTGATCGGAGATAATATACTTATTTATTATCATCATAACATAATCTTGGAGATTTGGGCAACCTAAAAAGCCAAACATAATATTTAGTTTTTATTATCTGCAAAATAGAACATCATACCGTAAGGAAATTATTAAATTTATCAACTATTATTATAAATAAAAGCTATTGATTATTATATATATGCTTATCACATATACTGTAGTAGGAAGTGCATTGCACCAACAGATGAATTGTGCCATATGATTTGGCAGCCAAAGTACCTGCAAGTCGGATTGTTATGGCTGCGATTGCAGAAAATAATTTCAGCATTTCATCCATTGAGTCATCATGATTTTCAACATAGGAAAGTTGATTACAATTACTATTGGTGACATTATTCTGAATAATTATTGAATTTGAGAATTTATTTTCAATCGGTAAAACAATTCTTCCATTTGATACAATTTGATTCATAAAGCTTATAATGTAAGGAACATCTCTTTTCCTATTCTCTCGTAATTTTGGAGACTTGGTACTTACTTTATCAGCAAAATTGTCCCTACAAATTCCTTTGATTTCATGGTGCATTTCAACAATATTATTGGAAATTTCTGCATTGGATTTAATTGATGATGAATCGCTGCTTGTTAATGAAACAGATGATGAACGTGTCACGATAATATCTGTGGAAAGACTCTTATTCTTATCAAGCTTATCTTTTTTAAGGATTAAATTAAAAGCTATACAGGCACCAATAATACTATTTTGTGCTCTTCGTTGGCATTCAGATGAAGATATGGCTGATATGAAACTAGAATCATTTGCAAACAGAGCGCGCTTCTCCCCCAACAAATTAGTAGTATTATCGTTGGAAATTGAGTTTCCCATGCTATGCTAGTGAATCTTTATTTATATCATCGATTGTATTGTGCAAATACTTAATCTAATTAAAGTTAAAAATAACAAAACTATAGTATTGTAAGTTTTAAGACAAGTACAGCTTTAATAAGACTAATAAGAAATAAAGATCTGATACGGGTACCAGATAATAGATTATTATTTCTATCATCATGATGCTCAACTGTTACGTTATTGTTCATTTATTAATAAGGTTTTTGGTGTGTATGTATAATATAACAATTGCTATATTATTTGCTCTGTGTAACATCTTGATTAAAAGTAGGTGGATTCCTTCATTGTGAATGAAGATTGCCTCCTTTATTCTCACATTTCTTTATTCAATTTCATTCATATTTGGTAATGTATTTGAAGTAAAGAGCCGCGCAAATAACAACAACTTATTAAGTTTAATCAACAAAGATCGGCTACTGGATGATACTGTTATCAAGAAGAACGAAGATTTAGTTTGTATATTTAAAGCAACTAAAGATGGTTGGAGTTCAAATTCATTTCATAAACAATGTGATTATAACCCTCCTTTACCAACCATTACTCTGTTGAAAACCAAAGGGGGAACGATATGTGGTTCGTATAATGCAGTTGGTTGGCAAAGTCGAGATGATTATCGCGATTCATTAAAATCATTTCTTTTCAAATTTACACTTGATGGAATCTTTCAAAAATCCATCAAAACTCAGTGGTCCAGCTGTTTATGATTTTGGAGATCGCGCGCTATGGTTAGCGGAAGGTTTATTTTGTCCTTTGAATCCAAAATATCAAAAGACCAAAATTGCAAAATCGTCGTTAGGTATGAGTTATAGTCTATTACAACCTGGTGGTGCAAGTAGTTTATTTTATGAAAACAATGAATTTGGTGTTGCAGAAATCATAGAAATTGAATGTTGGAGTTCGCAATCGTTTATTTCTTCCTCAGAACGTATGAGTGGAAAGATTCAAATGGACTTCAACCCTAGTTTTACCAATAATTCTCCAAATGCTGTATCTTTTATGAAACGTTTCGAAGATTTTTTGTTTGGTCGTGATTAATTGTTTTAGTTTATGTATGGTGTTTATTGACCAATGGATCTGATTCTGATCGATTATATAATTTAATAGCCTTATCAATTTTATTTTATATTGTTTATACTAATATTTCATATCATATTTTTGTGATCATTTAATTGTAATAGTGAAACATCTTCACGAATATAGAAATTGAATAATACTAGTATTATTTTTTGCAATTCCTATGTATCCCAAATCCGGTTTATTCTTTACCGATGTAACTTTTATTGCTGTCCAGAAATCTATTACTAGAAAAATGAGTTACGGTTACGATAACTTTTACGCGTACGACCGTTTCAAAGATACTTCCGGTAATTGATTTAAACTGTTCACTAATTAATTTTATTACTTTTTCTTCTCCCAACAACAATCAATTTTTTGTTGTTGAAAGGTATCATTATTTTGTTGTTGTATGATTTCTGTTTTATTACTTGTAAATGAAAATAAT
>VKHH01006033.1:0-30353 GCA_015144975.1 Epipyxis sp. PR26KG | reverse complement strand
ACCATCATCAGTGAGCTGACCTTGTAGGTTGTGAATGAAATGTCTAGTTTCGCTCCCTTAGCTCAGACTAGACATTTATCATAATAATAATAATAATAATAATAATAATAATAATAATAATAAGTTATCAAGTAGCTTCATTGGATGTTATTATTAAGAAATATTAATTTTCTTTAATAATTACCTCTAGTACCTTATCTTTCAGTTTATTTTATAATCGTATAAGATCTACTAATTGATATATAATATTATGATTATATTATCAATATTTAAAAATTGTTAAACTATTATTACTAATTTTTTATTATTATTTTGTTATTAAAAATAATTGAAAGTTCATATGAAGTTATTTAATCATTAATGAATGACATTCACTATAATTATAAAGAATGAACGAATCAAAAAAAATAGCATATAGAAAATATATATTTTATGGTATATAAAATTTGAAGTACTTCATTGTGTATGTTTGTATGTGTTTGTTTTATGATGCTGTTTATTATATTATTATAATCATACCATTCTCATCATAATATTCTCTTATTATTATTATTCAACAGCTTAAGTCACATACTAGTTGAATGGTTGATATGTTCCTATGTTCATGGATGATGAAGAGAAGCAAAGGAAGAAATAAAATATGATTGATTCGTAATTATGAAATATATACAAAAACAAATTAAAAAAAATGATGATTATTTTTATAAATGAAATATTTTATGATTATTTTATGAATGTGATTAATTTAATAACATTATTTTCAATGCGATTATAGTACAATTAATATTAATATTTCGATGATGTATAAAATACATTTATACAATTTCATCCAAACTAGTATCACAATGAAACCATGTATTATTATATATATTCAAATGGAATGTTATATTATAATAATACTGCTATTATTATTGATATTATTAGATCTAAAGTATGGCAATGAATGCATAATAATTTATTATTAAACAATATAATATGAAGGAGAAATACAATACATTCATTCCATCACACAGTACAATGACAGTGAATGAACGATAAACTTATTTTATGAAATTTTTCGATTTTCAATTTTTGTTTCATACTTTTTATTTTTTTTAGTTCTCAAAAAGAGTAGTTTACACATATCGATTTTATACTGTTTCCACTCGAAATAAACTTCTCAACGGTATGTTTTCAATCGAATGATTATTACTACCAAATCGAACAGGTTTATATCGAAGATTTATGTCACTCTTTCGTATCGTACTAGTAGCATTTTTACTGTTTTTAATTTTATCAAAGACAGCAGATGGTGGAGAATATATTAATGAGCCATTATCTTCTTGTACAGAATTATTATTACTTTTATCTGAAATGTTAAGTTCGATTCCAGCTAATCCATACACATGATCTAATTGAACATATGCTGGTCTGAACTGTCCATGTGAAGGCAATCTTTTCCAATTATGAACTACAAATGATCTAACTTGATAATAAGATAATCCTCCATCTTTTAATGGACATTCTCGAACCATCTCATCGATGATATTATTCGCTTCACGAAATCTTAAACCACCTTCCCCAAACATTTGCAATTCATGATAATTGAAATCATTAGGATGATACCTTATCATGAATGTTGCATATGTTTTATACTCACTGAAACGATAGAAAACTTTACTCTGAGACATGATCATTATTGGCCAAGGATCTTTTGATTCGGTCTTGTTTGCCATGAGAGTAAGCATCTCATTCACGTATTTTTTCTGGAAGACCATATGATGAGCAACAAAAGTTCCACCATTTGTTGGTTCCAATGGTGAAAATCCAGTTAATGCTTCCATACATTTAGCATATTGTTCAGAATTGAAAATAGAACGAGCTTCTGCTTGAAGAATACCAATATAGTATTTAATATTTCCATTTCGTTCTCGTTCACACAACTTCCATCGACGTGTAGGAACCAAATCACCTATGAAGTTTTAAAAAATAATTATCAGTTTATTTACTTGATTTTTAAAATTTTGAAGAATCATACTGTAGAATCATACCATCCCAAACAACATAAACTTCAGACAAATCAGGAATTTGAGTCGCAGCGCCTAGTTTTATTAACTGTTGAATCCACCATCCTGGTTCTCTTTGATCTCCTCCTCTATTTGGATCGTAGTGAGAAACAATATCTTTTATTGACAAATTAAAATTGTTCATGAAAAATGTTTCTTCTTCAATAAATAATACTGTTGAAGACACATTCCACAAATGAACTAATTTCATGAGAATTGGACCCTCTGCGCGTGGTGAAACTACAATAATTCTCTTAGGATTATAGAATAAAGCTATTGCTTCCAAGACTGATCGTGTTATCAATCCTACTTGTTTCAGCGGTAATATGAAATCAAGTTTCGAAGTGATGTCAAGTTCATCATCGTTAATTATGTGTTCCATCGTTTTTTGTAGTTAATTTTTTTATAAAATTGGCAATTCAGTTATACAATAAATTATGGAATTATCTGCACGAAAGATTTATTTTATTGTTGAGGAGAAACGAAAGAATGAATATTCTAATAATTCCAATCAAAATGACGGGAAGTGAGAAGTGGGAATATTCAGCACATGAATTGAAGTTCAATAAAACGGTCACCATAAAGTTGTTACTAAACCGTTTTATATGTCTTTTATACTAATTTAGATATATTATTCAATATAATTTAATTTTTACTTTAATAAATTTTATATTGTTTATTATTGATTTTATAAAATCTTAATTCAATATAAAAAGGTTGGCAACGTATCTTCAACAGAAACTAAGAAGCTTTGAATATTTTCTTTTGATAAAATTCTTTCAATTTTACCCATCCACTATTTAAAATCTTATTTAAAATCATTTGATCTAAAGAGAATGTTTGAATTTTGAGTACAAATATCTCACAACCGTTACAATATTTTTCTCAACACACAATATTTTCATTCATTTCATTCATTTACTTTTTTAGCAAATATACATAACGTGTATTTTCCTTGAAAAAGTCTTTTACCAAGTTTCAAATATATGTATTACTAAATTTTGAATCTATGTCATCATGGTTATTACCAAAGGCATTTTTTATCGAGCTAATTGCCTCAAAGAAGCCAAAAATTATCTTGACAACTGCAACGATGTGGAATGATAGCAACTAGAGAAGGTTCTTACGCAAAATACATTTTAAAATCAGATATGAAGATAAGCAAAGGTTCGAACAGATATGAACCAGAAGAAAATGATAAAAATGCAGCAAAATTGTGGATTCGGCGCTGGATTTTGTTGCGAGAAATGATTGAATGTTGAACGACTGGGAAGATGAGATATGAGATCGAAATTACTAACGAAAATGATGACAGTGGTGGCGAATGGGAAGAGTCATAGTGAAAAGATGATGTTGAAATAATTACTTTCAGAGGAAACTAGGAGAGATAAATCTTCCCTGGGAAGAAAGAAAGAATTATGTCAAATCAATTTCAGATTTGCAAAACATTTTAATGTTTTATTTGTAAAATGGTTAACAAAAGAACTATGAAATCAATTTATCATATTATCAATCAGTTTGAAATACTATTTGCTGTGGTCGTTTTAGAATACCGCTATGTTGAATATCTTCACTTTCATCTTTCACTAGTTTCAAGCAAAACTCATGTTCATAATAGTTTGTATGTTTTTATTAGATATCTAACCATATTTCTCTTTATTTACTGCCCAACGATTTTATTTGATAACTATATAAGCATAATCGCATGATATATGCTATATATTTATAAGTAAAGCTGCTAATCTAAGAGGTAATAAGTGACTACTCATTTCAAAGAGATGTTAGTTATGACTAATGAGGTAGTTTCTTAAGCCCAACGTGAGTAGGAATTGTGTGAATGAAAACACACAATTCCCCCAACGTGCCTAATATTTGCTGAAGTGAGATGTAGCGATACAGCTTGTTTTTCGGGGGTTCGTGTGAGCTCGATACTTGGACCAGAATATGTTTTTATTGATAATTGGAATGTTGATCCGATTTATCAATTCTGCACAGTACTGTTGAACCACTGCAATAGACATTAGTCAAGACACTCTATTGTTTGGTGCATCCTTAATAATAATAATAATTTTCTTAATAAATCTCATAAAACGAAATAGTTCAGAACTCATCAATCCATCAGATCGTTTATCATCATACAGAAGAATATCACAAAGCCTCACATTCCACAAGGTTGATCGTGGGAAAAGACACAGAACTTAAATAAAGAGGACTCTATGTTATGTTATGTTATGTTATGTTATATAGCTTATTCCTCTTACCTAAGTTGACTTGATATGATTCTCAGATAATTCAGTCCTCAAGATATCACGGTATAACGGTATAACGGTATAACGGTATCACGGTAGTCTTGATGAAACATCATCCATTTATCCATATGGAATATTTGAGCGAGTCTTTTTTAATACTATTATGACACAGAATGATCTAATTGAATATTCTATAAATATTTGAAACAAAATGTATCATTTCCATTGCTTTGCTTACAATAACATTTTAATAATTTCATAATTCATGTTAGCAATAATAATTATGATAATGATAAATGTACAACAATTAGAAACAATAAATAATAATTATTTAATATCAATTCAAATGTATTGTTTATGTTAATAACAATTAGTGAGGAATTGTATGGATGAATGAATGAATATAATAAAAAATAATTCAAAAAGTTCTTCTCAATATGATATAGTTTATTTCTTCTTCTTATTTTTTAGAAAATCCTTTAAAACTCATTTTCAATGATTCTGATAAATTTTCAGAAAATAATGCTTGTTTTAATTTTAACTTTTTAACTATTTCTTCTTCTTCATTGATATTATTTTTGTTTTTGTTTTGTCCATGTCTTCTAACACATGCTTCTGCGAGATGAGAATCTAATAAATCAAATCTCATATTCACACCACAACCTGAAGGACAATCCAAGAATCTCATCTTACACGACCTCTTGCAATGAATACTTAATCGAATGAATTGAACTAATTCTGAACAACCCTGAGGACAAGTGACATATCGGAAACGACAATGAAACCGCTCATGATCCTCACGTTGATTAAATGGTAATTGCTATAATAATTTATAAAGTCATCATTTCATTCATTCATTATAATAATTATAATAATATGGTCATAAAAAAGTAAATAAATCGAACATGATAATTTACATATCATAGCTGTTCCTTCATAACAATGTGTATGAGATGCCATCTTATAGTATAACTATATATATTCTGTTGAATGCATTCACATCATAAACGATTATAAGAAGTTTTATCCACTATTTTACTCATAAAAAGAAGTTCTATTCACAATTAACTTGATTAGTGAAGCCCCCCAATATCATCATAATACAATAATAGCATCATATTTGATTCATAATAATAGTATTGTGTCAGTTTTTAGCTGCTAACTTACCTTATGACATCCTTCCACCTCACAATTAACTAATCGAAACTGACATTCACTTGATTTATGAGAATCCATATTCTTCATTTGAATGGACACCTGACATAAAGAACACTTGGCAAGTCGACATAAACATTCATATTTCAAATGATAAGGCATCAGTTTAGCTGTAGTTTGATAAACATTATTGTTATCGTCTATTAATAATCCTTCATTTATTTGGCAATTATTTGGACATGATATTTCTCGCATTACACAATCTTTATTATAATGAATAGATGAATCGCATTCTCTTATTTTTAATCCACATTGTAATGCACAGGTAATAAATCGATGTTTACAGTTCATTAACAAGTGTTGTTCCATATTTTTGATATTAATAAATAATCCACATTTATTTGTACATGCTATATCTCGATCAGGACATATTTGTTCAATATGTGTTTGATAATCAATCATTGGAATATTTAATGAACAAAATTCACACTTTTTCAAACGATGAATACAATTATTTTCCATATGATATGATAATTGCTTTAAAACTATTAAATTTCTGCATTTTAATGGACATGGTATACGACGATTTGGACAATTATTTTGAATATGATAAGAAAGTTCAAAACTCTTAATTTTCTCACCACAATTTAATGAACAATCAATGATTTTATTTAAACAATGATTTTCAATGTGTTTTGTTAGTTCATTAAACACAATATTATGATTGCATCCCTAATTTAACACATAAAAATATGAAAGATAATTGTTATTATATAATGTAGATGTGTTATTCTTGTGATGGAATGAATGAATGAAAATAATATTAATTAATTATTAATAATAATATTAATAATATAAAAAGAATATATATCGTAAATAATTATGATATTTCTTACTTGAGGGCATAGTATTAAACGATTTAGACAATCATTTTCTTGATGATCATTATAAGAATAATGAGGAATTGATACACGACACCATTCACATTTCATAATGCGATGTGTACAAGACATCATCAAATGCTCCGTCACTTCTTTGAATAATAATCTCGATTCACCGCATTGGTTTGGGCAAGGTACAGGACGAAGAATACATTCCTATAATTATATAACATGTTTAATTATAATCATTTAGCATTCCATATTATAAAATATAACAAATAATAATTCTTCATAATAATATGGACATTTTAATAAATTCAACAGTTTGATTTTACGAAACTTTGCTGCCATCGAACAAACTGAATAATAATAAATATCAAAAATATAATTGTTTTTTCTAAATATCATTAATTAATCATATAAATTATCATATAATCAATAACTAAGAGAGTATGAATTAATTGATGATTGTATACCTCCATGTGTTTGATCATATCATGAGGATATAAAACTAATCCACATCCTAAGCTACATCGAATAGTATTCGCAACCTTTCCTCGTGAAACTTGCAATGGTCCTAAGAATCCTCCACCAAATTGTGATAATAATTTCATCACACCTGCAAAATTATGTTTTTCAGCTATTTGATATGGTGTCATATTATCTATTTTGTCTTTTATTGTCAAATCTGCAAATCGTTCAATTAGAATACGAACACAATCTGAACTGCCAACTTCTACAGCATAATGTAATGCTGTTCGTCCGAACTTATTAACATAATTAATATCAGCTAATCGATCTAATAATGCTTCAACCACATGATATCTACCCAACTCACATGCACGAATTAAAGCAGTATGTCCATTCTTAGTTTCAACATTTATACCTAATTATATTTCAAAAGAAATATACATAAATAATACTTATATTTTTAATAAAAACGATTTTATAAATTAAATTATAATAATTATGATATATTTAATAATTATTAGATAATAATCAAATAATTATAAAATATATGATAATTATTATCAATAAAATATATGCTTTATTATGATTACCTGGTCTATAATAGTTTCTATCTAATAAATATTCAACTTGTAAGCATTCAAATCCATCATCATTAACCATTGGGATATAATTAATCATATTAACATTTTCTTCAGATGCTGCAACTAATGCTGTATATCCTTCAGGACTTTCTAAATCAATACTAATACCTCTTTTCTCTGCTAAATATATTAATCGTTTGAAATCACGATCAGCTATTCCTTTAATAAATTCAATTGATCCATAATGTTGATTTTTACGTTCATTTGCTAATATACGCACACGTGCACGATTATTAATAAATTGAGATTGTTTTTCTTGAATATTTTCACACATTTTCTTCATTTCTAATTGTAATTCACCATATGTTTCTTGAGGATGGTTTGGTGGAATCCATCCTATTTCTGGAATATATGATCCAGCTGATAGATTATTCATACCATAAGCAATGATTTCTTTGAATAATATTTTATTTGAATTATATTGAAAATCATAATTCCTACAAAATGGAGGTGGTGGTGATGGGAATATAAAAGTATCCATAAAATAAACATGAAGTAATCTTCTTTCATAAATCCTCTCAACTATTTCCCATTTACCCATGTAGATTGCTTCAGGTACAGGCAATCGGATCTTTGTCCGCTTGAAATGAATGACAGCTTTTATCTTTTCTCTAAAACACAACAACACAATCATTCAGAAAATCGAACGAAAATAATTAAATTAATACTTTCTTTGTTCAAATGTATAGTAGAGGTTTTCTATTTTTTTCTAGATATTTTTTCCAACCAAAAACTTCTGTAAATAGCCCGTTAAAGACAGTTTAATTTACGGAATTTTGGTTGAAAACACACCTTACATTAAGCTAATTGAGCACAGACAGTTATAAAATATTGGTGAAATTTTAATAACATAAATAAAATTATTATTATACTTATAATAATGATGAATAATTTATTTACCGTTTCATTTTTAAAATTTCAATTTCTCTTAATAAATCCAATGTTGTTTTCTTTGAACCATCTTCATGATATAAAATGATTCCTGAAGACTTATATCGTTTAACAAAATAATTTTTCTTCGAAATAAGATATGATAGTTGCAAATAAGTGGCTATCATATGAAGTAGCTCTGAAGGATAACCAACTGTTGCACCATGAGAAAGCATTTCTTCTACAACTTCATATGCACCAACAGAAGCTACATAATAACAATAATAATATGTATCAATTAAAAATATTTTCATAATTTGTAAATAATTTAATACAATCAGAATCAACAATATTCTGAGTAAAGTAAATGTGCTAACCGATAAAACGGTAAAAAATACTATAGCACCCTAAACGATCGTAAATTTTTCCATCATCATAAATACGATGATTTTGACTTCTCATACTCAAACCATCGAAACTTATTTATGATGTTGTCTCATTTGCGATCCCATGTTTTGAAATATGTGTTATTTCTGATCGTGATTGTGACGATATTATGTTTCGCCCATGCAATCTAATCATAGTGGATGACATGAGACGATGCTAATATTATGAGTATGTCACTCATAATAAATTAAAATTTAATTCATTATGAATAGTATTATTTGAATAGGATAAGACAAACCTGCCCAACTGACTAATGTATGTCCATTAGTACATGATTGATTCAATAATCTCGCCACTCTCACTTTTTCTCTGAAATTTAATACTTTTTCATTATAAAACCTTTCAGATTTTAATTTCTTAATCAAATCTTTTTCCATTTCTAATCGTTTCTTCTCTTCAACATCATATGATAATTTTAATTCTTCACATGCTAATTCCAAATCTGCAACTTGAATACTTATCTAACATGAAAAATTGTAGTATAATCAAATAAATAATTAAATTAATGACGCAAACATTAATAAAATATAAAGGAGAGCTTGCCAAAATAAACAATAGTTGATAATAATATCTAATATATGCCAATAGACGAAATTAACTTCTAACGTTATAATTATAATAATAGTAATAATACATATATTATTTATTTAAAATATCAACTTGATTTAACAATAATAATAATAATAATAATAATAATAATAACACGGTATGAACCTGAGATGATTCTTGTCTTAATTGAACTAATCGACTTTTATCTGTTGAAAACTTTGCAATTGCTTTACAAAGTGCAAGAATTGTATTGATGAATGGAAAACAAGCAATTTCATTTTGATAAATAAATCGATTACTTTCAACTGTATTTTTATTTTTCTCTCTTCTTTTTAGAGTTTTTAATTTCATATTAGTTGCTGATTCTTCATATGAATCTAATAATTTTGCTTCTTCTTCTAATAATAACTCTTCAGCTTTTAATAATTTCAAAGCATCTTCTTTTGATTTCAATGCCATTGCAACTATATTATCCATATTTAAACTATTATTAACTGTACTGTTATTCGATATATTATTATTATTTGTAATAGCAGTGCTTATTGGACGATTGCTATTTATTATCAATTGTTCAACATTAGCTTTGATTTCTTTCTCGATTATTTCATCTGATAACACAACAAATCTAGCAGATTTCTTATTATTTATTACTGACAATTGCTTTCCAATTATAAGATTTTGTGACGATTCAATGTTATCATTGCTAATATCTTTTCTTGATTTGCTATTAGTCCACCAGGATCGTCGATCTTTGATTTTAGGAACCCATTCACCTTTCACCCATTCCCCATCATGATCAGCATCTTCCGCATCACTGTCCCATTCGTGATCAGGTATAGGCAATCCATCATTTAGAACATAGGTTTCTTTTTTAATCTCATTACTGTTATTATTTTCTGAATTTTTTATTTCATTATTAATTTTCATATTATTTTTCAGTTTCTCTTCATTTTCAGTTTTCAGTTTTTCTATCAAAGCTTTTCTTTCCAACTCGATTTCTTGATTTTTTAATCTAATTTCTTCTTTCATTTGTCTTGTTTTTTCTTCAATAATTTTCTTTCTTTCTTCATGTTGCAATCGAATTGTCTGTTCTTCATTTTCAATTGCTTGGAATAATTCAACATAAAAATGTTTTGAACGTATTATAATTCCTTTCATTCGATCAGTTAATAATTTATCAATATTAAATGATCTTAATTTACTGTAAATAAGTTTTGCAGATGAATTTAAAGCTACTTTTGGAAATAATTGTGTTATTAAAGGTAAATACCATGCTTTTATTGTATCCGGTGCTATAGCTTGATAGGTATCTGGATAATCTTCAATATTAAGAAACTCAAAAACAATTCCAAAAATAAATAATGCCATATTCAATAGGCTTGAAGGCTCACTGACTCTCATAAGTTCATTAATATCTGATTGATGTAATCCTGATAAAGTCTTATCATAATTAACAAATTCTTTTGATAAACTTTTAGAAATGTTTTCTTCTTCTTCAAATGCTTTTTTCATTTTAAATATTAACATTTCTTTTTCTTTTATCTAATATTATATAAAAATATTTACAATGAATACACAAAATAATATTCCTAATAATTATATTATAAATTTAATTATTAAAATTAAATTTACAAAACATGATTAATTTTTTTATAAATAAAATTATAGTATTCCATTTGTGTAAAGTTATATTTGAGTCTTAAAAATTTCACTATTATAAAATACCTTATTTTCTCTTTCTTGTCGACTATTTTCAACTCTTTTATTCATCTCATCCATTTTATTCTTATATTTATTCACAATTAAAGTTGTTTCGTCTAATAAATTAATATACTTCTGCATTTCTTTATATGCAATCATTTCATTATTTGGATGGAAAAATAGACCAGATGCAATCAATTTTGTCACTACTTCATATTTCCCAGTTGTAATCGCATTAAAAATAATATTCATTTGGTTTTGTACCATTATTGCTAATTCTAATATTCGAATTGAATGTATTCGATGCAAGCATCTTGCCCAATCAATAGCAGTTTTAGAATGCTTAAATGTTTTGTAATCAGCTATACAACCTGATTGTATTAATAATTCAATTATGCTAACTTTTTCAACATCCGCTTTCGTTGCTTCAATAAGTGCTATAATAAACATTATTAACAGTATAAATATAATAATATAATTAATTAAGTCAATTATTTTTCATCATACGAATCATTTCTTCGGATATTTAATTGGTATATTGTGATCCAATTAAGGCGGGAATAGAAAAAAGTAACAAAACACAGTATGAATCGTATTATATGTTATAATAACCTGTTTTTCCATGTGATGTTTCTTTATTAACATCTGCACCATGATGAATTAAAATTTCTACAAAATCATGTTTTCCAAGTCTACATGCAATGGTTAATGCTGTATCACCATAAATATTTTCGATATCAACATCTTCATATTCAAGAGATTGTTTCAAAATATATTCAGTCAATCCAAATTCACCAATTTTAATAGAAGTCATTAACAAAGTCATATTATGCTTTGCACAAGTAAACATTCTTAATTCATTATGTAATTTCATTTGATTACCATCATAATAAATTGAAGTGGATGTACCACCAGTATTGTTTAATGTTAAACTATTCGATAATTGATGAAGTGATGTGGAATTTAATTGATTACTTTGTTTCTTACTTTTCCTTTGTGATTTTGATGCGAATTTAAACCCATCTAAAAATGATGAGTTTTTCGTAGTTTTACTAAAATCAATTACCATTGTGTTCAATTCAACTTTTGTTGAAGGAGGTAAAGGCGATTCCGGTGAATTAGTTGTATTAATGAATGAAATAAAGCTATTTTGTTGATTTAAATCATTATTATTACCAACATCATCTTCAATAGGTTTCATTGCTGGATGGTCAATTTGACGATAAAACCAATGATGTAGATATTTAGTACATGTTTTGATACATGGATCACAAGATATTTCTCGCTTTGGACAATAAATTAGATGTTCTAAAACATAACAAATACAATAATTTAAAGAAATTTAACAAATAATAGTAAATATTTGAAAAATATGGTGATAACAAGTCACAACATTTGTTTGTGAAATATTAACGTAGAGAAACATGAAATATAATAATAAAATTAACGATCATGGATACCTGGCATTAGATCCAATGCTACACAGTTACCACATAATCTAGGACATTCGGTTAATCGTTTAGCACATTTATAATTAACATGTTCCAATTGGTCGCGAAACATCATTTCTTCACCACATCCTAATGGACATTCTGAAATTTTCTGATATTTATAAGTAGAATTTTTACATTCCAACTCTATATGATTCTCAATGAAAACACTTTTCAATGATACACCACAACCTTGAGGGCATGCAACAATACGATCAGGACACGTAAATTTCTGATGGTCTGAAAAATCAATAAACTTGACCGTATAACCACATTCACATAGTATTGGACGTAATTGACATATATTCTCACAATGATTTTTTAATGTTGCGACTTTTATTGAATTATCACCACAGTTATAAGTGCAACTGATATGACGCATTTTACAATGTGATAATTTATGTTCATCTATTTCTTCAGCCCAAACATCAGGATCATTGCAATCAATACATCCCACAGGACGCTTAGAGCATTGGGATTCAATATGGTCATTTAAAAACTTCCTTATTATTAAATTACCACAACCGTATGGACAGCGCACTCGTATATCTTTACATTCAGATTTCTTGTGGTCATCTATCATCAAGGTTTGTATAGACAATGAACAAAACTCACAAAATATTTGACTTGGTGCTTGTTTTTGATCATTAATAAATTTATTGAAGCTATCTTGTGTTTTTACTAAATCGACTATTTGATGATATGAACTATGATATCCAAAGAATGGAATAACGACTGATGATGATGATGAAACTACTTGGTTATTATCAGTTTTTGTCATTTCAGAAGACAACTGTTTCCCTATAATATTATGATTTACATCTAATATTACATCACGATACATACAGTCATGATCCAAATGATGTTGTAAGTCACTATAGATTATCCAATCGCAATTATAATGATCACGTAAGCTATGATTATCTGATTTATGCTTGCATTTGTCTTCTTGGACTCGATTGATTAAGATAAACTTGGTATCCCAATAACTCATCCATACTTGTTTATCTTCAAATCGGACATAAATTTGATCATTTATGGTATCGGTTTTTGTATTTATTGGTAAGGAATTATTACTTTTCTTTCTTTTAAATTGTAATATTATACCTTCATTTCTTTCGGGTAGTATCATTATTTTCCAACCAACTAAATTATATGGACATCTAACTAATCGCTCTGTACATTTACCATTCCATGTATCTTGATGCAAATATAAATCTTTCCTAAGTATAATTTTATTGCAACCCAAAGAGCAATGACATTGTCTATATTGACATTGGTCTCTTTCATGTTCTTCGATCATTCCAGCAGTTATTGAAGAGCTTTTACAACCTTGATTAGAATATTTACAACTTACAGGCCGATTAGGGCATTCTGTTAATTGATGTAATTGAAGTCTTTCCACAGGACCTATAATAGCTCCACATTTATATTTACAAGGTTGAACACAAACCATTGTCTCATGAAAATGAATATCTTTCGCTTTGAATATTTCACCACACATAAGAGAACACTTTACTTTCCTTTCTAAACATTCGTTTTGTAGATGATTAGGATACTGATTGGCTATTAACTCTTTCGAGCATAAATCACATTTCATTTTACGATTTTTACAAAAATTCTCTTCATGATCATCTCTTTGATTATATGGTAATAATAGATCACACATTTGTCTGCAATTCATTAGGCGTACTTTACATCTTAAATTAAGATGTACATCTTTATGATCAATTGGATACATTTCCATACAACCTTGATAAGCATTCGGACAAGCAATAACTCTCTTCGTACACTGTTTCGTCATATGTTTATAAATTTTGGAGTAAATTATTGCTTGATGGCATTGATTACATGTCACCATACGATTTAAACAATTGTTTTGAACATGTTCTGTCATTTTTTCTACAGCTGTAATAAATCCACATTGTAATGGACAAGAAATTAATTTCAATAATTCAATTTCTTTTTCTCCATTTTCAATCCAAGTTTCAATCATATCATTACTTTCATGAAATAATTCTATTATTCTTGATAGCTCATTTTCAAATGGAGTTGCTGTTACAATAGAATGAGATGATGCGAGATTATGTGGTACGTGCAGGTTATCAGTGTCATGAGTAAATTGAGATGATGTTTCATATTTATCATGTTTATTGTTTTCATATTTATATAATATTTTATCATTTTCATCATAGGAATCATCTTCATCACACTGATCAGCATCTTCACCTTCTTTCAATTCAACTAAGTTTTGAAATTTATTTTCGCTTTTTTGAAAATCATTCATATATTCATCATCGTTAATCGATGACAAATCATCCATATCATTATCGCCATTAATGCTACTAACAGGTGAGCCGTCATGAAAATTGAAATCAGTAATTACACTTCTTTCATCAATCTCTTTTTGATCTAATTTCTCTAACCGTTTCACACCTGACAATTTTAATCTAGATTCTATGGAGTAAGCATTAAATGGTTTTGAAGGTAGTAAATCAATAGCTCTTTTTCCATCATTGTCTCTAGACTAATCAGAAATACAATAAAGAATAAAATTAGCAAGATTTATTGATAATTTCAAACTGTTTAAATCATCCGAGCAAGTCTTACATTTATAAGCTTTTTAAATATTTCAGCATAAACGGTCCATCGAGTAGGGTCGAAATCTTTCAATGAGTGATTATTTACTCTGAACGTTGCAAACTGCTCTAACATGAAATGAAGTATGGTTTTCACAGTTTTTGCTTTTGCATATATACAAGCATAATGTAAACCAGTGCGTCCATCCTTTGATGTATGATGAACATTAGCACCGTGAAAGAGCAGCATCCTTACAATACTTGAATGTCCTCCAGCGCAAGCATAAGTGAAAGCTGTTTGACCAAATTTATTTACAGTGTCGATTGGAACTTTTAATCCAATTAATTTGTCAACTATATCAATCATATTGAGACCAGAGGCAAGAATCAAAGGAGTATAACCACTGTGACCTGGGATATCCGTAAAGAAAACTTCGTTCATTTTCTCGACTTCACTGCGATAAAGCATATTATCTGTAAGAATTCTTCGTGCTTTTAATATATCCCGATCTTTAATTGCTTTGAATAAAATGGAATGTTGATGTTCATTAGTTTCTTTTATATATTGGTTGACATCTATTTGTGCAGCAACAGCATCTAGTCGCGCATTATGGATATCACTTCCCATAGCTTTCGTCAGAAGTGATACAGCATGATAGTTACGTTTTAACCTTGCCCAATCTAACGCCGTGCGACCCTTCTTATCTTTAAGAAATAGTTGACTATTGTTGTTACCAGAAGCTAGGATTTTTAGCAAAGGTTTAATATCATCGTCCACGGCTGCACGCATCAGAGATGTAATATCGTGAGAATTTTGCTCCATAATTTTAGTATATTACTTTCAAAATACTAAATGAATAAGAGAAGTTGAGAAGTTGTAATGTTGTAACTATTCAAATAGGATGAATCAATAAATCTGACCAAAACTAGCAGAAAAAGACTGCAAATGATATTTCCTCTAATGGTGGGCGATAAAGCGGTTAGCAGTAGACATAATTCATTTATGGCAAGAGAACAAGCTTCTAATTATTATCCTTCTTATCTTATAATTAATTGAATTATACATTTGGAATTTGGAAAAGCAAAGATCTTTAGTTTTGAATAGTAACAGATTTTTTGATGAGTTTGAAGCGGTTAAGATTATGGTGAACAATATGAGGGATTTGGTATTTAATCAATAATGACTACAATCCATTCCAGCTCTCCATTTTATAACTATAATAATAAGTATTATTTTATTTATTAAAGTAATGAACAGTGACTAGAACGAAACGGCGAGGATCTGAAGTTTATATAACTTAATGTTGGCAAGATAAAATAGTTTGGGACAGCCAAGTTGTTAATTCTTTGAATCGAACAAATCGATATTGCTTTATTATAGTTGAAGTTGCTTCAAAATGTTGAATTTTGAAGTCAGGAAAAAGGGTGGGGCTTACAGCTTCCCCAAAAATCTTGAAAAGTACGTGACTTTTCATAATCAAAATCAAATCAATCAGCAAAACAACAAACAAAAAAGATATTAAATGGAGTCGCAATCTCGTACAAGTGGTAATGTGAGCCGCTCAGTTCACACTCGCAATCTTGCGAACAAAGGAGGAAATGTGTTCTATCAAAGATCTGTTCTTCCTTCAAAATTGACTCGACGTATGAATGGAAAGAAGCAAACTTATAAAGATGTGAAGATTAACAAACCAATGAAAGAATTTCACGAGGATACAGTTATTGTTGGTCATCCTCCTAAAGTAGAAGAAGTAAAGGTACAAGTTCCAATAGTTTCGGAGACTCGCTTTACTATTCCTGAAGTACCAATGAATGGGAACTTAATTGGACAAACCTACATGAGAACGCATAATGCTTTATCTGAAGTTGTGAAAGAGATACACAGCAAAAATTCGATTTCTTACGATCACGAAATAGAAGAGGTTATCGACAACTCAAATACATCTGTTTCTGCAAACCTGTATTAGGTTTTTGATGATTTTATTGCACTTGATACCAAGAGCTATACGATTAGGAGAATACATGATATATTGTGGAACTTATTTCATGATCAATTGTCTATAGTCTGTGTCTTTATTATGACACTGTAAATTTATTTGATACACATACATTTTACTATATATAAAAATAACTTGTTGATACAATGTTTCAACATAATTAATTAAACAAATTGATATGCAAAAAGAAATTTTCGTTTGATAATGATCAATCTCGTAGTAAAGCTATACTTTTTTCAATTGAAACAAGATTAATAGACCCAAGTGTGACATCAACTTTTAACCAGCAGTTACGGACTGGCTAAAAGAAAAGCTCTAAATTAATTTTTTTATAAGTATTTGATATTGAATGAATACGGTATATATATGAATACATTTTGAACATTGGGGGGTGGATGTTGCTTGCCTTTCCGTTTTCCGTTTCATTTTCGCCGAAGAAGTTTTAATAAAGCAACAATTATTAAATTACTTAAGAAAAATGATCCCTGTATATTATACTGAATATTTATTATAATGCATGAAATTGTATTTATTATCAGAAGACGAGCAATTTGAAATGAGAAAAGAATTAATCGAGTGTCAGAAAAAATATGTTTAATTTACTTTATGAGCTTAATTTGAAATCAGTACAGCAAATATACAGTAGGACGGTATTAGTTAAAAATTAGATGTTAAATTAAATTTTGTTCGGTTATTTACAATTAAAATGTTTCATTAATTCTTCTAATAAGAGTATTTTGCATAATTGGTGTTGGTTGCATTTTTGCCCTCCTCTCTAAATAAGTATCTACCGAACACGTCTCCTTCCCATCGGCATATTGAAGCTACCTTCGCTCCAACTTTATCAAAAACAATAGGAATATTATAACCCTAACCTTCTTCAATGCCTTTGAGGATTCCTACGAATCCACTTCAACCAAAGTTAATGGCATACCCAAATAAAACAACACTGAGGACCACTACAATTCCCCAATAGAAACTTGACTTGCTTTGCATTTTCGCTACAATCACTATATCAGAGTCTCCTACCATAGGAAATAATTGTATAACAGAGAAAAAATAAGAAATATTCACTAATAATTGAAAAAATGTAATTAGTTGTTGTGTAATGACATAATATAATAATATTCACTAATAATGTAATCCATAATAAAAATAAAATTTATAGAAAAAAATAAACCATGTATAAAAATTTATTGAGAAGGGTGAAAACAACCAAACCTCAGAAAAAGGAAAGAGACAATAAGAATTGAAAATTGTTAGGAACAAGTAAATTCAGTGAATAAAAATTATCACATGATGCCGAATGCCGATGATATCTCTTTTTTGTTTAATAACAACCTCTCTTGAAGAATTTGCCAATTCTTCTCCTCTGAATAACTCTCATAAACAATTTTATATTTTGCCTCACAAGCCAATATTTGTTTTTCAACTTCGGGATTTCATTGTCACTGCAATAAAACAATACAACAATAATTAGTTCTACTTTCTACTGTAATAATAAAAATACCACTATAAAAATAAAAACTCACACTTCTTCCATCTTCCATCGCATCAAGTTTATATGAACAATAATTCTAAAATAACTTTCAATAAGAGCATAAAAGAAAAGAAGAACGAACGTTCGAACGGAATAAATTTTTACAATAACTTCAGGGAGAAAATATATGAAACCCCGATGATAATAAATAACTTCAGACATTTTTCTGAATAAATATGATGGGAAGAGGGTAAAGGATGGGTGGGGACCTGGTACACCGGTTTACACGTTTATACTTTATGAATATTTTTAACTTTTTAACAATTCTTTCAACATTATTAAAACTGGGTAATAATCACAGTGGCACTCTACAATATTATACCTCATCTTCATCATTATTATAATATCATTGTCATATTCACCGTTGTGGTAAGGAATTCTTATAAAATGAGAACAGAAGAACAGATAATAATTAATTAATGCTGCTGATAGTGAACACTGTACACTGTATACATAATCTCATCATAAGTTAGTAGAGCAAAAACCAATTATTTTGGTTTTACTCTACAATCACTAAACTCTACTTTCTTCCAAAAATAATTCATGATATGGATGAAACGTTTTTGAAAGTTTCAACAAGCGAAGAAATTGATAATATTTCCAACACTTCAAGCTACCTTGTAATTTGTAATATTAGCAAACGCAGGAACATACACACATTATGTCAGACTGCAACAGCTTTCAATATGAATATTTTATTGGTTGGAATGAAGAATACCGAAGCATTATATTTGTCTTCTGAAGTGATGCAAAAAGTAACTTTATTAGAAAATTTGAATGAATTGAAAATTTTCTTATCTTTGAATTCTATACCACTATATGGAATTGAAATTTCAAATGATTCAATATCTGTATTAGATAAACCTTTTACAAGACCTATAGCATTTATGCCTGGAAATGAAGGGATGGGGCTAAGTTCACGCCAAAAAGAAATCATTGACAATTCTATCTTCGTACCTCAATATGGTTGTGGAACAGCTTCACTTAATGTCTATGTAGCAACCACTATAGTAATGTATCATTATAATTCATGGCTGCAAGAACAAACTTGATCGATATGATATCTATTACATTTACAAAAATTTTGAATTTATTGAAATGATGCAATACGCTTAGAACACATTCAAATGATTTTAATTTGGTTTGGATATGAATCAAGGAAGACGCAATTATATTAAAAGAAAAATGCATTGGCACACGATATTTTTCGTCAATTTATAACGATTGTATGTATGAAATAACATAAAATCTCTATGAGATGTTAAGATTGTTTTAAGATGGTATTTAGATGCTGTTATAATATAAACTAATCTGCATTGATTAGATAATATTATCATAACTACCATAAATTACTACTTTTGATGAATTAATTCTCTTGGTATAGATTGTGCTCTATTGATGTTTGAGAATGGTTCGCTCTTGGATTCATCAGTGCAATAATCCACTTAATAATTTCTCATTTTGAAATACGAATAATTTTTTGAGTTAAGATTAAATTAATTACCGTATTGGAGTATGTAATAACAGAAATATACTATAATTCGAATGAAGATATTCGATATTGTTAATACCACATATTGAATGTGCTAGTTAGTGTCTTTTCCTATTATGACTAGTGGTGAAAATGATCAGCAAAATATGCATGAGATTCATAAACTAGAATTCGGTACCAATTGATTGGATTAATATTTTTCGATATAGGTTAACTGAATTGAGTCCAATCATGGACAAGTTCTTGAACCTTTCAATAGCAGAACCGACTACTCCATAAACTAACTACAGTAGTTGTAAGCGTTTTCAAATGAAATATAATCGAATAGTTAATTTATAAATTAAAAGCATCTAAAAGTTCCGAGATAATCGAGAAAATGGAAATTCCAAAATATAAAAAAATAACTTCAACAAAAGTAAGATTATAAACACAAAAATATTCTATAAACAACGATACAATAATTATTAACATTGAACAAATGTTTAATTATTTATGCTTTCACAACGCTTAATGTCGATGGGTCATTCGTTAGTTTGCAAGTATCTGCTCCATAAGCCAGATAAATATAACCATCGTCACCCCAGCTGGTACCCCAACTATTTCGAATCTTCCAATATCCTCCAGATAAGCTTACTCCAACTGCTTGAACACAATGATCAACATCGCTACCACAAGCAGAATAAATTCCAGATGTATATGATGACCAATCTTCAGCATCCAAGCAAACACTTATTGGACCTGTGGTCAACATATAAGCCGCCATGTTGTTTTCAGTGGAAACAGCATCAGTCAAAACCAAAGAATAATATTTTTCAACTGTAACCTACAAAGAAACTTACAATATAAATATATATTAGTAAAAGTAAAGGAATATGAACACTTACCAATTTATTCGTAGTATCTGACGAAATACAACTACCGGTAGCTGCCCAATAACTTGTGTAAGGATACTCAGTGGCACTAACTAAACCACCAGATGACATCACATACTCATACGCCATCTCCGTCCAGCCACCACTGCAACCATAATCAATTTTATCACATGAAACAATTTGCTGCGGTGATAATTCATCAGAAGTTGTAAGTAACTTCGCTCTGATAGCATCACTTTCGATTTGTTCAGTAGCAGAAAATGCCCAACAACTTCCACAATAACCTTGATCTTTAACAGCTGTGGTATAAATTCCACTCCAATCAACAGAATCGACAGATTGAGATGGTTGATCAACAACTAA
The DNA here is from genome assembly GCA_015144975.1 of Epipyxis sp. PR26KG. Lineage (NCBI taxonomy): Eukaryota > Chrysophyceae > Chromulinales > Dinobryaceae > Epipyxis > Epipyxis sp. PR26KG. The sequence goes on along the minus strand of VKHH01006033.1, from coordinate 9,011 downwards.
AACAATCTTTGATTGAACAGCTTTGCTTCCTCCTGATTTTTCAGCTGATTTATATCCCAAGAAATTCTTTTGGAATTCTGTATGGCTCAAATCAGCAAATTGAGTAATACCATGAAGTGCAGTTCCCTTCTTTTGCAATTCCATATAATTTCTTGAATCTATCAATGCCAAAAATTCTTTGAAATATGCATACCTTTCCGTTTCTTCGTGAGTTGAAGCATACTTTAAAAAATAAATTTTCAAACCAATATTAAATTTCATTTTAAAATATTACCACTAGTTATAGTGCTATAATTAACCTTTTTATCAAATTTTTCTTTAAAATCTTCAAACAAAGTTCGTTTTTCATCTTCTGAAAGTTGACTATAACCAGTTTTCACTGTTTTTACCGATTTCATGGATGTGGACAGCAATGATGCTTTCGAGACAGGTGAATCAGAATCTTTAGAAAATGTTGATGATACAACCAATAATGATATAATAGCAACTGATCCAACCAAAAGAATAGTTTTCCAAATGTTGAAAGAGTTATTAGAGCTTTCATTACTGAATGATTCATCACTTCTATCTACTTTTTCCATTAATCCAGCTTCTTCGTTATTAAAAGAATTATAGGACATGGCCGCAAGACTTCCTATTCTATAATAATATATATTATTATGCTTTTTGCAGAATTAAAATATTGTTTTTTGAAAAAACGATGCCAAAATTTTGGAAAACTGAAAAAGTACGGTAAGTTTATTACAAAGATGTTAAGTTATTACAGTGTTAGAGTTTACAATAAATAACATCTTCCATTTCTTCTAATACCATTTCTTAAATATTGAACTTTATGGCACAATCAATTAAGTTCATCGAAAAGGGCTCTTCCAAATTTTTGTTACTATAAAATATACTGTAAATATGTATATCCGGATATGTGAGTGACATTAGTAATATAAAAAATAAATTGTTTTTGAAATGGCAGTAAGTTTTCTTGAAATGGCATCGCTATAGTGTCTTCAGCTATTGTTTAAGTTTTCTACTGTGGGTTAGTGGAGTCGGATATGTCGTATCAGAACAATGAGTTTTATTTAGATGATGATGAACAGAGTGGTTTATTAGAAGAAAAAAACAGCAATGAACAACTTCAGCAAAAGAATTATTCATTCCAAAAATGGAAGACTTTAATATTACTTGGGTTTTTCGTTTTTATTTCCTTTTTAGTGGTTTCTTCTTCAGTTACCAACAGAAGTAGCAATACAACCAATACCACCAAATTATTGAAAGAGATCAAAACTTCAAAAACTTCTTACAGCCAATTTAGTGATGATCAAAAGCAATCGCTATTTAAAGAATTTAAAACTAAATTCAACAAAGAGGTACACACTCAACTAATCAAAATAGTACCTTAAGTTCAAAGTTCTTTTTTATTTTTTTAATAGTATGCCTCGGCAATAGAAGAACAACAAAAGTATGAAAATTTTAAAACCTTTTTGGCCTTAATAGATGAACGTAATGATAAAGAGTTACTGAACAAAGGATCTGCGGTGCATGGCATCACAAAATTTGCTGATTTAAGTCACACTGAATTCAAGAATCACTACCTTGGATATAAACCTAAATCCACAAAGCCTTCTGCTTCATATGCAATTTCATCTGTTAAGAGTACAATTGAAGCGGAACATCCAGTCTCGTCCCAACTTGCTGTTGTTGATTGGAGTGGAATTTATACCACAGCTGTTAAAGATCAGGGTTATTGTGGAAGTTGTTGGGCTTTCTCTGCAACTGAACAAATTGAAAGTGATGCAATAAGAGCTAATATTATTTCGAATTCTGATGCTTTGTCTGTACAACAAATAGTATCTTGTGATAAAATCGACTATGGATGTGATGGCGGTAACACAGAAACAGCATATGATTATGTCATAGCAGCTGGTGGATTAACTACTTCAAGTAATTACCCATACACTAGTTACTACGACGTCACAGGATTGTGTCTTTATGGTGATACTATAACTAAAGAGGTAGAATTTTTATTTCTATATTACTATTTTTTTATAGCAACCATTTGATTGTATTCAGTTGGAGAATTCATTTTTTATGTGATTTTTTTATATCATACAGGTTTCAGTAGACAGATACTATTCCCTTGTTCTGAATGATGCTGAAGCAACTGAAACCAACATGATGGCATATGTGGTTTCAACAGGTCCAATAAGTGTATGCTTGGATGCTGAAGATTGGTCATCATATACATCTGGAATTGTATCTTCTTGCGGTAAAGATGTTGATCATTGTGTTCAAGCAGTTGGAGTTAATGTTCCTGGAGGATATTGGAAGATTCGAAATAGTTGGGGCACAAGTTGGGGTGATGATGGTTATATTTATCTTGAATATGGATCAGATACTTGTTACATTACTTATGATCCAAGTGTGGTTGGCGTTGCAAAGCGGTGAATCGATATGTGACACTTAAAATTTTGTGTTTTGAAAATCTGTTATTCTCATCATGTGGTTAACTTCAGAGAAATCGAAGTGGATATCTTCATCAAAATTGTTAATTTATTATTTCAACTACAGATCTGGAGTATCAAGTTGTTCTTCCATAAAATATTATTGTACAATTATGTATATTGTATTATTTCGATTTATTTTGTTTTGAATTTTGTTAATTTTTTTAAAATATCAGCAGTAAATTCCGGAATTATTTTTTGAAAGTGACTCGGTATGATAAAAAACAAATATAAAACAGTAACAATGTAATAGTAATATATTAATAGTCAATTTTATTAAATTTATTCAGATTTAAATGGAACTATCGTTAATATCGATGGGGTTAAGCCACTCCATGTCAATTTCACCTCTGAAACCATTGATAAAAGATCTAATATCCATGGCCTTTTTGCTTTCAGGTTGAATCTCAATAATACCTAATAAACTACCATCACTGCATGTCACTTGTAAAACATCTAACTTACGACCCTTATAAACATAATTTTTTATGTATTTGACTTTCTGATTATATGTTTCAATTTCATTTTCTGTATTATTATCTAATATTATAGTAGTAATAATTTTTATTCGTGATGGTTGAAGAGATTGATTCATCTTAAAATAAGTATAAATTCCAGGCCAATCAGAATATCCTCGACATTTGTTATGGATTATACTAGCACTCATTGTAGAAAAATTTATTAGTGCATCCGATGCGTTCATCTATAATGTTAAATGGAAAATAATGTTAAATGTATATATATAATATTAAGTTATGTACATAAAAAACTTTCGTTTTTTGATTGAAATGAAATATGATCAAATACAATCATGATAGGTATTCTTACTTTTGGAGCATGTGTTGCATCATCATCATTTTGATTTATTGTTACGATTGATTCATTAAATATGGATGGCATAACATCAATTAATTGATTTGTTCCAATCTCAAAACAATCATTCAAAACTTTATTAGCCTTTTCATTGCCTTCCAAAGGATATACAACCTGTCGGACAATTGGACCAGCATCCATTTTACTAACTGTATATAAGACCGTAACCCCAGTTTTATTATCACCATTTTCAAGACATCTTTGAACTGGTGCTGCACCACGATATTTTGGTAATAAGCTTGGATGAATATTAATTGTGCCAAACCGAGGAATCGACAAAAATCTCTTTGTTAAATAATTTCCATATGCCGCTGTTACACATAAATCTATATTCATGCTTTCCAATTTATCTAAAAATTCAATATCTTTACAATTTTCAGGTGTGAAAACTGGGATACTCAGATTATTAGCAGTTGTATGAACAGGGCTTAGTTCAATCTTACGATTTCTTCCAGATGCAGAAGGTGGTTGAGTTACAACCCCAACTATTTCAAAATTTAAATCCAGATCAATGCTGCCATTGTTGGATACATTTATTAGAGATTTCAGTGTTGATGCTGCAACTATTGGAGTGCCTAGAAAAAGAACTCTTTTGGTGGATTTTTCTGCAAATAAACAAAACGATCCAATCCTTTGTTTATATCTTTGCAGCCGGAATGATTTCGTGAATGTAGTACTCATGATGATAAAGTGGAAGATGAAAAAAAATAAATTGGGCATGAAAATCTAGGTTAATCAATACTTATGTTGCAACTGAAATGGTGCGTATTTTTTTGTTTGGAATTGCTCCTTACTATTTATTTTAACTGCATTGAAAATAGTGTACAGTACGTAAATAAACCTACAGTGCCAACAATACCCAACCAATACACAATAATAACAAGTGTTTGTTAAGTTACTAATATTTTAATTTTCTCATCTCTTATAAGGATTGGATTTATTTAACGCAGTTGATATTTAAAAAAATAAGGACCTGTCGAAAAATTCTTGTTGGTTGATTGTAATTGCATGCTTATATATTTTAACTTCGACTGTACTTACAGAATATTATACGGTATTTAACGAGTCGCAAGTTGAAAATGGTTCAACTTCAATCATGGAGCATGATTATGATAAGTGGTCTAGTTTTAATAAGGGGATTGAGATTACAAACCAGAATATGCATGTCAAGTTCAACCAGTGCAAAAAGTGATGGAAATATTATATTGAACAAGTTCTCAAGAACCATTACAGAACCTCCAAGTCAAGGTGCATCTCAAGCTATGTTATATGCTACAGGACTCACTCCTGAATCAATGAAATCAGCGCAGGTAAGTTTTAATGGTTGATTGAAAATATCAGCTTGGATGAATAGATGAATATATCTTAAGTTTGAATTATATTCTTTTATATTTATGATAAACAATAGGTCGGTATATGTTCTGTTTGGTTTGAAGGTAACCCATGTAATATGCACTTACTTGATCTATCTGCATCAGTCAAAACTGGTGTTCAAAATGCCGGACTTGTTGGCTACCGATTCAACACTATTGGCGTAAGTGATGGTATATCTATGGGTACTGATGGTATGTCTTACTCTTTGCAATCAAGAGATATTATAGCAGATTCAATAGAAACAACCATGGGTGGTCAGTGGTATGATGCCCTTATTGCAATTCCCGGTTGTGACAAAAACATGCCAGGTACTCTGGCTGATGAGTATACAGTATTACGATTTTTTGCATGAACTTGAATAATAGATTCGAATAATTGAAAGATATCTATAAAATTGCCAAACTTTATTTGTATTATCATATATATAATATAATGTATGTAAATTTATCGAGTGTTTGAAGTATAATTCATAAACGTAACATGCTTGTGTTTTTTACATTTGTGTTATATCAGGTTGTCTTATTGCTATGGGAAGATTAAATCGACCTGCGTTGATGGTTTATGGAGGTACTATTCGAGCTGGATGTACAGAGAAATTTCCTCAGGTATGATATTATTTATACATTTCAGTATATACTGTAAATTATTCCAAGCTAATACAAAACTATTACTGAAAGTAAGATGTCAAATGCAACTAAGAAATAAAATTATTTTTTGTTCAGTTGGATATTGTATCTGCTTTCCAATCTTATGGTGAGAAAATGTATGAGCGAATAACTGAAGAAGAGCGAGTAGAAATTGTTCAAAACGCTTGCCCTGGTCCTGGCGCTTGTGGTGGCATGTATACAGCTAATACCATGGCGACTGCAATAGAAGCTTTAGGTATGTCTCTTCCTTTTTCATCAAGTACTCCAGCTGATGATCCTATGAAAGAAGCTGAGTGTAAACTAGCTGGAGAAGCTGCTTTGAACCTGTTGAAACTTGACTTAAAGCCAAGGGATATTATGACAAAGGCAGCCTTTGAAAATGCAATCACTTTGATTATGATACTTGGTGGCTCAACTAATGCTGTATTGCATTTAATTGCCATGGCTCGTGCAGTGAATGTTGACGTTACTCTTGATGATTTTCAGCGAATATCTGATAAAACTCCATTATTAGCTGATTTAAAACCATCCGGAAAGTATGTCATGGAAGATATTCAAAGGTAAAACTTTACAACTACAATGTATATGATTATATTAATGTATTGAAGAACTAAATAAAGTAAATATTTAAACCATGTAAAACACGTCATTAATATGATCTCATACCCATTTGTTATTAGCATATTTTGATGGAAATATCCTTCCAGCCATTATGACCACATTACTAACATCTATCACGAAATAGTTTATTTTGTTGTATATATATTCCATTTGCATCTGAGTAGATATGGAGGTACCCCAGCAGTGATGAAGTTTCTGTTAGAAAAAGGAATGATTGATGGATCATGCTTAACAGTGACTGGCAAAACTATTGCTGAGAATCTGAAGGATATTAAAGCCATCGCACCAGATAATCCGATTATTTACCCTTTAGATAATCCGATCAAAAAGACTGGTCATTTACAAATATTATACGGTAACGTGTCACCAGAAGGATCTGTTGCAAAAATCACAGGAAAAGAAGGATTGATTTTCGAAGGAACGGCTAAAGTCTATGATAGTGAAGAATTGATGATGAAAGGATTAGCAAACAAAGAAATCAAAAAAGGTATTTTTTAATTAATTAATGAGTATTTAAAATTATATTATGATTATTTGATGTGTATGTTTGATTGTAGGAATGGTAGTAGTAATAAGATATGAGGGACCTAAAGGTGGGCCTGGCATGCCAGAAATGTTGACCCCAACCTCAGCTATTATGGGTGCTGGCTTAGGACAAGATGTAGCATTGATCACTGATGGCAGATTTAGCGGAGGCTCACATGGGTTTATTATCGGACATGTTACACCAGAAGCTCAGGTACTATCATTTTTCTACAATCATTATAGATTAGATAGGAAGTGTTCCTTATAATAATAATTATGTTTTAATAATAATAATAATAATAATAATAATAATAATAATAATAATAATAATAATAATAATAATAACTTATGATATTTAATAAACATACAAGCAGTTTAGCTGTGTAGCTGTGTCGTATATCTTACATGTGATAATTGAAGATAATATCATATTTTCATAAAAATTACTCGTACTAACAGACTCAGTCAATTGTTTATTACGATTTTAATAATTATTTTTTAAAATTTATTTAATTTTTTTTCAAAATCAATATAGAAATCTTCTTGGAATATAAGGAACACTTTTATATATGATTATTTTTAGTTAATATTCTCAATAATCCAATAATATACTGTCTGTCATATGTCATATATTATAATATGAGCCTTATAATATGTTTTGTTTTGTATTTGTTTAGGTTGGTGGTCCAATCGGATTGTTACAAGATGGTGATAAAATAACAATTAATGCAGAAACTCGTCAATTAAATGTTGATTTAACAGCTGATGAACTTGCTAAAAGAAAAGCCGTATGGATTGCTCCACCATTAAAAGCAACTAGAGGAACATTATATAAATATATCAAAAATGTTGAATCAGCTTCGAAAGGATGTGTAACAGATGAATAATAATATATATTAATTGTATGTTTATGATATGATATATCACTCATGTCATCATAATGTACTCACATAAATTATATTATAATTCAATACTTTTATTATAATAATATTGTTAATTCATTCATTCATTCATAATTAGCAAAATTTTCATTTTATCATTTTTAATATTTTCTAAAATTCCAGAATTCCATTATTCTAAATTAATACTAAATCTACAAGTAAGTAAAATCATACAGAAGACTGTTTGATTTTTGATTATTTATTATAAATCAACTAATAAAAATAAATAATTTTTTTTAATTAAAATAGAATATTGGATATAATAATATAATAATAATAATATTATAATAATAATATTATAATAATAATTCAATTAACAAAATATATAAATTTATCAACCCAGATCCATCCATTGATCCATCCATATATTCATCAGTTTAACAAATGGCATGATTCCTATGATTCTGATGAGAAGATATTCTAGACAATTCTTTTATATATTATTTTATTTTCAATTGTATTATTATTATCATAATACTGTACAAATAGTTAATAATTCGATTATTATTTATTATTATAACCCTTTGATCATATCAAAATTATGTTGTGATGTTATGATGATATGATCATATTTCTGAAAATGGTGTATCATCAAAATATTTTTTATACCAATTTTCGAATGGTACTGGTGCAATTCTAGGTTCCGGTGAATCCTCTTCAACCCCATCAGCCAACACTAACAAGCAACTATCAACATCAGCACTATCTACTGGATATGGATTACGTAACATTTTAAGAAGGGCTCGCACTTGAGGTGGTGATATATTCTTATCATTTCCAGAAAACTTATCAAATGATGATCTTATAATAGACCACATACAAACACACTCGCCAGAAAGTTTACAATCACAGATATCACCTAAAAAACAATCAAAACATCACATATTTTGAAGACATTTTCAGGTTATGACATGATTAAAGAAAATAATAATACATATACATGACCATCCGTCCCCCGTGCTTATTATAATAATCATTTGTAATGAGAAGTGAGAAGGAGTGTCACTTATCTTGGCAGGATTATTACTATATTTTGTTGGAAAAAACTCATTTTCAAAACTATATTTCATATAAACTAATAATAATTGAACAAGAATGGCTTTATCTTTGAAGATTTATTATGATAATATTTTTCACATTTATTTTTTTTATTAAAAAATTCCTTCAAATTATATTCTAACAGGTCACAATAGATCAACCTCTTCCTTCGTGATGACTGTTTTTTAGATTAGATAATTAGATTATAATTTAACGTGCTAACCTTTCCTACGATATCGAATGTAAGGTCTCAACCTTCTTGTTGATTGACAATTCCTAGCACATGACAAACACACTGATTTCAAGTGCATGGTTGGAGTGATACAATCATAACATGTTTCATAAGCTTTTCTCCGCCAATCTGTTGGCTCCATGAAGGTATCTAAACAATACCTGCGAATATAATAATAATAATAATAATATTATTATTATTATTGTTATTATTATTATTATTATTATTATTATTATTATTATTATTATTATTATTGTTATTATTA
>VKHH01006032.1:4363-30366 GCA_015144975.1 Epipyxis sp. PR26KG | reverse complement strand
GTGGGAAAATGTCCAACCAGAAAAAAAATACAAAATGAATTCTTTTTCTGGTTTTTATTTTTTCGGGTGGTTTGGCTTTAAGGAGTGGCCTTATGGGTTTTTCTCATTTCTTCATTTCTTTCGTACAATTATTATATATCTTAATTGCGTTGAACAATGCCAGCAAAGTTTGGTGTTTTTAACAATGTAGGTATAGACACAGATAGCGATTATGAGCCTGTATATGAGCAAATTATCGTTATTGAACTAGTAATAAATGGACAGGTTAAAAATCTTGAAAATTGGATATGTGATTCGAGATGTGACTTAAATGAAACAGACATATACGGGAATTGTGGAGTAATTGCGGCAGCGGCACGTAATGATTTAAAAATTCTTAAGATTTTGTTTGAAGCAGGTGCAAATTTAGATGTTGTTGATCATGTGGATAGATCTCCTATGAGTTATGCTAAAAAACATAACAACACCCAAATGATTGATTTTATTGAAGAAAATATATATGCATTGCGACCGTCACATAAAAATTAACAAATAATAGCGCCACTTCAATCCTTGAGCTTATTTCTTAGAATGACTTAGTTGCATCGAAGAAATCTGCTTAGCATCAGTAGAATTGACGCATAAGCAGATTGACTTGACCTACAGGGTGGATAGTTTTGAATGTATTGTTTAAAATCCATACCTGCTGGTGTGGGTAGGATACGATCATCTAATTGCGAAATTTCCTCAGGATGAAAGTCACTTATGTATTTGTACAATTCTGTAGCTATGTGAAAATATAACTTGAATGAATGAATGAATAAATTACTAATAAACAAGAGCAACAAGCTATAAAGCATAAAAGAGAGTCCTCTTGTTAAGCAGTACGCTTTCTTCACCGATCAGAATAAGTAAAATTGGATATAATGCGATATTCTTCAGCTTGTCCGAGTAGCTGGATTTATTACACAGCAGTATTTGGAAACGATATAACGATCTTTTTCGTATAAACCTTACCGTTATCTGGAAAAACAATAACAAACACTGCTCAAAAATTTACCTTCAATAGGAGAAGTTTAAGTCACATTTTGTTTTAGATTTTAGTTTGACTGAAAGATCTTGAAAAGTATCTTCAAAAGTTGAAACTGAAATTTGAAACAGCTAAATGCAAACACTCTCTGCCATGGATTTTTCTTGGATGAGCATTAGAGAATTGAGTTCTGATGAAGAATAGAGTGGGGTGAGTTGGAGCTTTCTATGGATCGGATATTCGGATGATGATAACAAAGAACCGCTCCAGGGAGAAATTAGCTAATTTATTTTCGATTTCAACATTGAATTCGTCTCATAATGGATGCCGAAGAAATTATTGATGAAATTTCAATATAATAGCCACCACCGCCAAACGTTAACTACTATATTATCATATTATCGCACTTACCGCTACCCGTATTAACCGTTACATTCTGACTACGCAATACCTGTTCAAGATATCACAAATACTTATGAAAAGTACTCAATCCAACCTAGGTCCAAAACAATGTCTAATACCGTATGATGTTTTTATCACATTTTAATTAAAGTTAACGAAAATCTTATTACAATATTTGTAGTATGTCTTTTCCTTACTTAATATGAAAGAAAACCATGACTTTCAATATTGATCACATGAATACATACTTAACATGCAACGATAGAAAAAAGATTTCATTCTTAATCGATTACACTAAATGAACCGTTTGGAATAAAACAGAGTACAATTTCAAATATATACTGCAAGCTATTGCTCACTTTTAAAGTGAATTCTACTAAATAATTCGTATTATTTTAAAACTGCAAAATTTAGCTAAATGGGTGTGTTGGACAAGGCAATACAATTCAAATGATTGATATCAATCACATCATTTAGTTATAGAATTATGGTGAAAATTATGATAAAAGCAGATATTAATATCAATGCAACAATCATAAATATCAAATCTGATTAATCATACGCACAATCAATCATAAATCGTGAATCATTTATTTTAATTATGATCAATAAATGATTTTATTTATTGGAATTATTCTTTTCGTTATTAGTTGATGAACTATTGACATGTACTGTACTTGACATGATAAATGGATGGCGAAGTGCATCACCAACTAACATTCGTTTGGAAGGGTCCAAATTTAATCCTTTTTCCAATAAATCCGTTAATCCTGACACTAATTTCATATCATCAGCACCAGCCTACAAATAGAAAAAGTAATTCTTATTTAAATTTTGAATAAATTTCTAGAAATTTTTATTACTTCATTATATCAGTAGATTTTTTTATACACTCACCTTTGAACTACGTAAAACAGTGCTCAGATCCTTACTGGGATTGTTTATATCAATTAAGCGAAGAACAACTTTACCTAGGATAAAGAATATAAAACAAATAATTAGTTATAAAATAATTAGATTTCTTGAAAATATGGGGAAAATATTTTTTATGTACTGTTCAATAATTATTACCTGTGATAGGGTCAAGTTCATACTGTCTAAATCTCAAATCTGGATCAAAATGAGGCTCTAAAGCCATTGCTTCATATGATCGAATATGTGCTTTCACTAATTTATTTGGAATTCTTCCTTTCACTGCCATCATTAAACGCATCATTTCATTGTTGGTTCTTCCAGGAAACATGACATGTCCGGTAAACAATTCATACAAACACACGCAAACTGAAAACATGTCTATTCCTCGGTCATCTATTAAATAAATATTAGCAAATCAATATTTTATTCATAAACTAATTATAAGGATTTTCGATCGATAAAGCACCATATAGAATATTGTTACATTATTAAAAATAACGAATCATAATCTCCAATAAAGATTATTTCAAACTTATTATTCTGATAGTTTACATAAATAATAATAATAATAATCACAATAAAAATAACGACAAGAAGTAATCACAATAAAAAAATAGTACTATAAAAGAAAATCTTACATGCCATCCCAAGAATGATTTCTGGTGCTCGATAGAATCGACTTACAAGGTATGGTGTAGGATTATTGTCAGTATCAGTTTCAAAAAATGCTGATCCAAAATCACATAATTTAACTTGTTTCAAATCACTACTACATAATATATTATCCAATTTGATATCTGCATGTACAACTCGTAACTCTTGTAATAACCTTAATGCAATAAATAACTGTTTTCCATACATTCTAACTGCTCCAATGTTAATTCCAACATCTTTTCCAAACTTTTTCAAAACTTCTCTTAAATTCATTGGTTGGTATTCGAATACTAATGCCACATGATTTCGATATTCAAGATATGTTTGTAATCGAACACAATGCCGCCTTCCATCTGGATCTTTTTCACAAATTGCTAATAAAATTTGTTTTTCTTTTTCTGATGCTTTTCGCATTGTATCATTATTACGAATCATTTTAATTGCGACATGATTAGAACCATCACCCAAACGCATATCAACACACTTTAATACAGTAGAAAACACACCTTTACCAACAATTCCTAAGCGAACAAAAATAACAATAAAATGAAATATTTTAATATAATAATTAGTAACATTATTTGTACCATACCTAGTGTTTGGAAGCGATCACCAATTACTTCACCTATACGAGCTTTATAATACCCTTCACCATCATCCCAATTTGATTGCAAATGAGGATCTTCACCTTCTAATAAAGCTTCTCGAAACGCTTTTTTCCCTGTATCAATAGTTAATAATATTATGATAAAAATATTGAAAATATTATCATAACGATTAAATTTTCGGTTAACCTGATTTTCTTTCAAGATCAGAAGGTGAAGATGAAAACATATCAAAAGTAAGCTTATTATTATGGAGTTTTTCTTCTGCTTCTAATGCAGATCTTTCTTCTTGTAGCTGTTTTCCTTCATCGCCGATATCGATCATAGATGAAGCTTTCTCAAAACCATTGACATGTTTATGATGAATAATATCAGCTTTATGGTTGTTGGTTATATCAAATATAGATTGAGGTGGAAGAGAAGAGGTTATTATTGACTTTGGTGATAAATTTATGTTGTTTCCATTTTTTCCATTGATTTGTTCATCAATCGCAAGACTTGCTAAGGAAATATTAGAGACAGTTCGTTGATTTGAATCATTATCATTGTTACTTGATTGATTTTCATCTGTTGGAATATTTAATTCGAATTTTTTGGCGATTTCTTCTAATCTTTTCTTTCTTTCTTTTGCTAATCTTTCCGCTTCTCGCCTTTCCTCTTCTTCCGGGTTTAATCCAACGAAGAGACCATCTTCATCCAAATCTAAAAACTGTTCAATATCTTTGAGATCACTATCATCGTATTGAATATCATTTTCTTTGTTTTCATCTTTTGAAGTTATTTTATTTTTATCAGTATTAGTTTCAATAGCTGTGCTAGTTGTTGTATTTTTGGTTTGATTTTTATTTTGTCCGTTTATAATATCCCGCTTATTTATATCAGAATTAACTTTAATTTCTTGGACAATATTTTTGATATCAGCAAAATCAGGTTTATTTTCTTTTCTAATTCTATCTCGTTGTTCCCGATCTACGTCGCGACCATCACGAGATCTTGACCTCTTTGATGTTCTTATTCTATCTCTATTTCGAGTTTCATCTCTACTATTAATTTCTCTGTCACGAATTCGTCCTCTTTCATTTTCTCTTTCATATTTTTGATTATCTCGTTGGTCCCTTTCTCTTGATGTTGATCGCTTTCGTCGAGTGTCATCACGATTATTACGGTTTTCCCGATCTCTACTTCTGCTTCTTCTTATTGAATGTGAGGAGCGTGGATAATTCATTGTTTGTGTTTGTACTACAGTATATTTGATCAATTATCAGCTATTCCCATTTATAGGGAATTGTTAAAAATCTGCTGGAAATCAGCTAAATTTATTCATAAACAGTTGATAAGTAGAAAGGATAAATGAATGAAAGAAAATCCAAATCCCAACGTTCAAAATACAAAGAAATCCAGCAGTTCAAATTTTTATCATGCTTAATTTCAGTCGAAGTTAACATTCTTGATGTATTCAAATGTATGGATTGTACCGAAAAGGGGTCCTCCGAAAGGGGGCTCTGCTTGATGTTCGATTTACGGAAGATCTCCACCAATGCCACTGCAACATTACTATCAATTTGTATTATCATTTGTTGTTTCCATATCCAACTTCATACAATGATGAGAGCTGTTGTCGTTCTAGCTACAGTTGCAATTGCATCTGGTTATAAACTTCAAATGAAAGTTGGTGAGTGAAAAATACAAAAGAGTTTCGATTGCAAACTAACAAATGGTTTAATTTTTTTATTGTAGAAATGCCTTCTGTTAACAAGGCAGTATCTGCTGTGATTGCTGGAATTTTTGCAGCTAGTAGTATTGCAAGTCCTGCAATGGCTTTGTCCAAAGCAGAGGTTCAATCTCTTAGTTACGAACAAGTGAAAGGTTCAGGACTTGCCAACCGTTGCTCTGAAGTGACTGGAACTGGCTCCCTTAATATCAACGGTAAAAAGAAAATAGTTGATTTGTGCCTTGAACCAAAACAATGGCAGGTACAGTATATCTTTTAAATAATTTTGTTTTTTTTCGTAACATAATTGACAATAAATATGTAGGTTGAGGAAGAGGTTGCAACCAAAAAAGGCCAAACTGTTAAGGAATTTGTTAATACAAAATTAATGACCCGCCAAACTTATTCCTTAGAAGGTGTCTCTGGAGATATAGAAGTTAAGGACGGAAAAGCCACCTTTTCTGAAAAAGACGGTATTGATTATGCTGCCACCACAGTTCAATTACCAGGAGGCGAACGTGTTCCATTTCTTTTTTCCGTCAAGGATTTAGTTGCTAAATCAAGTTCATCTGGCCCAATTAAACCAGGCTTCGACTTAAGTGGTTCATTCACTGTTCCTTCATACCGCACTGGATTATTCCTTGATCCTAAGGGTCGTGGAACAACTACTGGTTACGATTTCGCTGGCGCTCTTCCTGGCTTAAATAACGGTGTTGATGGAGGATCTGAACTTTTCAAGGAAAACAACAAGAAATTTGATGTCCTTACTGGTGATATCGAATTTGCTGTTAACTCCGTTAATGCTGATGAAAGTGAATTCGGAGGTGTTTTCGTTTCCAAGCAACCATCTGATACCGATATGGGAAGTAAAACTCCTAAAAACATTTTGATTAAAGGCATCTTTTACGGCAGACTTGAATAAGCGCTGGTTTGTTGATTTGTTTTTAGTGGATGATGATATTACTTACAAATTTTAAATTTTAATAATAGCATGCAAATGCTTAACTAATAATTTCTTAATTGCTAAAAAAAGAAATGTATATAAAGCGCAAATACAAAACTTTTATTTATCATAGATTTAAAATTAAGAACTATATCAAAGAAATTTAACAAAATCAACATTCATTGGGTTACTTAGTTGTTAATTTTCGATATTCAATAATTCCGAAAATGAGAGAAATACATCCTATAAATAGACTAATACTCCCCACAGTAATAAATGATACACCTGGAACAGGATTCTTTCCACCATATTCACCAACATTGGTGATTATGAGCGATTTCTTCGCGTCAAAAGAGTCTACTTCAAAGTTAGCAATTATTGAAAATGTAATATTATCATTTTTGTAGAATTGATTGTTCGTTGAAGGAGAATAAATGAAACCGTAAAGCTTTCTGAAAGTTGGGAGTAATGCTACCCTCATCCAAACTATGAAATGTTCATCATTCACACCAACCAAAGGTGATATTTGTTTTGGATAAGTTTCATGTAAATATTGTACAGTTTCATCGTTTGGATAATGATATTTATAATATTGATTTGTTGAAGGATCATAATAATCATTACAAGGAGATGATACAGATGGTACAGCAGATTCACAACTAAAACTGCTATTGGGCACAACACCAGATTGGAAACCTCTAACTTGTGAAAATAACGATTTACGATCAGAACGTAATGATATTCCAGTTTCATTTAAAGTTAACGATCCAGACGTTTTAGCGGAGTTAAGTGATATAACATCTGTAGTAATATTTTGTATAATAATCATCAAATTCAAGCTATTGTGCAACTCGATAATAATTAGCAGATACTAACTTACCATTGAAAAAAGAATTTGCAGTAAGTCCACAAGGATTTAATAACTGAGTACCATTCATGAATAATGGATTACAATCTAATTCAACATCTCCAGAGCTCAAAACCTAAAGAAACATTTCAAAGTTATTCTTTTACTATGAATTATATGGTTAATAATGCTTATTTCAATGTAGTACTTCTCCTTGTAATTGAGGGATACTTCTACTGGAAAAATATCGTCTATGATTTTGATAGAAGTTATTTAACTCATAGTACAAATGTAATTTTCCATTTACATCCTCTTTTAAATTGAATGTGACCTACAGTATTAATGATATGAAAATATAGTCAACAACTTATTAAACAATCTAACAAAGTATTAGCAGTACCTCGCAGAGTTTACCCTCATTTTGATTTGATATTGAGCAATTGGACAAAGAACCACCATCATATATAATTCTCTGTTCATACACCTGAAAACATTGTGGATATATTAATCTTAGGTAAATATTTTATAAAACTCATATACATCCACGACTCGTGGAGTTTTACATACATTATCTGCTTTTTGCAGTAAAGTTGTTCCAATTGGCAAGAACATAATTCCTATTGTGAGAAAGACTACTGCTATGTCAATTTTACCGAAGGTTGAGAACCACGTTGGTAGTCGCTGCTGTGAAAATGCATCATCTACATAGTATTTAATATGAATAAATTAATATTTCCATATAATATACTGTAATTATTAGTCAATTAATGAAGTTACCTGCCGGTCTTTTCGACTTTGAATTGGAATTCATTTTAAATTTAAAATACTGTACACTCTGTTACTACTGTACTGTGCACTGGGTCAATAAATTCAGTATTTGGAATAAGATGTGTATACCATGTGCTGGAATAACTACTCACTGTTTTAACTTCGTAACTTCCATGCTATTCTAAAATCTAATAAAATACTACCGGTACCTAATACCGGTACCACCGTACTCTCTACCGGTACTGATAAGGTATTTTTTATTCCCCCCCCAGTATTGTCAGTGATGAGCGAAATAAAATTCAGATCAAGAGCAAATAATAATTATAAAAGCTCTACCTCAAGATTAGCAAGCTTCCACCAGAAGACGTAACTTAATTAGAAAAAAATTATTGCAAGAAAGAAACCGTTGGTAGATCACCAGACACCAGACTGTTCAGGATTTTCGGCGATAATGACTCTTTTACTCTTTTAAATGATACAACTCGCAATTCATTTGCATAATATACAAAAATGACAGAAAAGAGAGCTCTGTTACTTGGAATGGTGTTTGCAGAGGAGTTTTCACCGAAGCGAGGGCAAGAATATCGCGACAGAGTAAGATGTGAAGCGTTGGAAAAACTTGGATATAACGTTAAAACTTTGGACAATAAGCACACTATCGAAAAAGCAAAAGTAGGTTGCCATTGCAATGCAAGTTTTACTGATGTTAGGAGAATGCTCAGATCCATCAATGATGCTTGGGGAGAAAACGGTGAAAAAGTTCAATTTGACGAAATCATTTTGGATTACTTCTTTTCTCCGGTAAGTTTTTGTTATAATCTATAAATTACTGTTAAATCGACGTTTATAGGTTTCATATTGTTTTAAAATCGCCTTCGCTATTCTGCGAGAAAATAATGATAAATTCTCAATTCAATGATAAATTAGGTTGGATGGGCTAGAGAGCGCTGGAGTGAACCATTATTCACAGAAACCATACCAACAATTGCAAAAGATGGACTTTTGTCTACATCAGGTAGAATTTGGTTACCGAATCTTAATTGCATTAAAGAAATGCTGGATGATAATAGTGCATTATTGTCAAAATACTACAGTTGGAAAGAAGTTAAAAATCCTTTAAAAAACCCTCTTTTTATGGCTACTAACAGTAAAGACATTGAACATAAACTACTATTATGCCCAGATGCTCTTACTAATATTACTCAAATAAAACCATTGCTTTGGGAATCCCAATTCCCATTTATTGTGATGGAGGTTAAAAAAAACTTAGAGGAACAAGCTTCCACCTCAACCAGTGATAGACGAGTTAGACGTCGACAACAATATAATGATTTATCTCAAATTTCTCTCGCCCGTGAATTGGATGGTGAAACTTCATTCTCACTAGATTTAAGAAGAAGGAAGCGAGTTACTAGAAGTTCCGGTAACTCTAATTCTAGTTCATAGTTATAGAATCGACATTTTTATGGATATTTTTTTATTCAATAAAATAATGTTGTTATGATTTTAAGGGTAAAATATAGCAGTTATAATTGAGATTTTTTGTGTACCTTCTTTATTTTCGATATTTCATAGAGCATGTTCAGTAAGTCATAACTAAAAACCCAATCATAATACCCCACAATTAAATAACACATTAAGTAACTCTTAACTAATTAAATCATAGACAATATTTCTGCAAGCAAGTTTGATGTTTTAAGTTTAGTACAAATCATTGAAATAGGATTGATTCAGACCTTTGATAAATAATCATAATTTATGTAGTATTATAAAAAATAAATTAGTTGATAACTAGCTGTTCTCTATACTTACCAATATCACTATTGACATTGTTTTGTCAATATAATAATTTACAACATAATAAATTAACTAGAATTTCATTACATTTGTAAATTAGCAACTCAACAGAAAAATATTTATTAATTTAAATGTAATGAAAGGTTGCATAACTTGTCATAGCAATGATTTAAATAATAGCAATGAAGAAATCATGAAATAATAGATGATCTTGTATCAAGATCCCTATTAATCAGTGAGAGAGAGTGTGCCAAGATCGAAAAGACAAAATTTTGAGATGATAAATATCATTATTCCTCATAAAATATCATCATATTACTCTCTTATTCATAATTTAGTTTATTTTGAATAACAGACACATCATTACAATTTTTATTCAACTCCATATTATATATTTTGTATACATTATTTGCACATTGTAATAAACAGGATTATTGAGTTCAAATAATAATACACTTTTATTTTAAAATATGTAATTAAATAATTGAGAATAGTCGTATATTATTTGTTTCAATTCATTACAATTTTTTAATCATTATTATTATCAATTAATTCTTACATTTTTGTATGACTTTGAATATCATTTGAAGTTTCACACACATCTTCATTGAATATCATTATATAAACATATATATAACCATATCCTATACTTCAAAGAATGATATACAGTAAAAATCACAAATAATAGTGAGAACTACAGTATAATTAGTTAGAATATAAATCAGCCAATAGAATGAAGGATTAGTGTTTATTGTAATGAAGATCAGCTAAATTTGCCAAATTTGATAGATTATTATTCAACAGTAATGTTATGATACTATTGTTATCAAATTCACCTGACCATGATAAATCCAACTGTTATGATACTATTGTTATCAAATTCACCTGACCATGATAAATCCAACTGAGTTAGACTTGATGGAATGATGGAATGATGGAATAATCAGCTTGTGGCGTTTTTTGTTAATAAATAAAATTTGTAACTGCAACAACAACGTACAACAACGTACAACAACAACAACGAACGTAACATGTTGTAATTTAATAATCGTTTTTTCTAATTCATTCTGTCTATTACGTTGTACAAATGATAATTGAGACAGCTATGATGATTCAATTATATAATGTCAAGTATTTAGTACTTATCGATATTTGATAACTTTGTGTTTTTTTGCATAAAAGATAAAAGTGTGTATTGTTTAAATTGTGAAATGCAGGAAAGTGCACTATTTGCATTTGATTGTCCAGAAAATAATGCACTTCTTAAATACGGTGTAGCATCCAGCCTCATCATAGAATGTAACGGAAGACTCAATGCTCACACAATACATAACATTCTAAATGATTTACGGTCATCTCAAATATCATCCACCGTTAAATCTAGTATATGCATTGGTTTGCTTCGTTGTCAATCAATTTCAAGTACAGAAGAACGTCTTCATGTTTTACTGACATTCGGTGATTCTATATTGAATATAATATTATTGAGTTTAAACCCTCCTTATAACAATAATGAAGATGATGATAAAGATAACTGTCAGCAATGTGCAGAAGTATATGGTTACTATCTTTCTTTGTATCTTCAAAGAGAATATATAGCATTAACTAGTTTAAAGCTAGAAACTTCACATAAACTTTCAATATGGTTGTATAAAAGAATAATAATAGCATTTAAGTCATTACCTATCATGTCAATCTTATCAAAACAGGTAGAAGAGTTGAAAATTTTCAGCATTTCTCTATCAAAATGCGTTACAGCAAAAGTATTAAATATATTAGTAGAGTGTTTGCTCTCAAAAGGTATCTTTGTAAATTAAAAACTATTATATCTGTAAGAATTTTATTTTATTTTAGTGCGCCGTATAACACATCGAAATTACTTCTAATGATTTATAGTTAATAAAATTGACCAAGCGAAGGATTTTATTCAATTGTTTGTTCATTTGAAACAAATGAAACTTATCAATCTAACTAGATTACCTACCTTGTATCATTCGATTGAACTAAGACTCATAAATATAGGTCAGATACAAATATATATGAAAATTATTTGCATTATTAAATTATTTGTTTATTGAAATCTGATTTTTTATTAGAAATAATCATATAAGTCTTGAACTTAAATTGCTTTTATAAAATACGATAATTACTTTTGAGGAAAAGTTTGTTTGTATGATTTCGTAAATATTATAATGTTTTCAGTTACTAAAATTATCTTAGAACTCAATGATGATAATTAAAACATGGATTATAATAACATCCTTAATATATTTCTTTGTAAACTTTCTTCATAATTCTACAGTTTTTATTATCATATATTATAAATGTATCGATAATTTATAGTGGATTTCATAATTGCTGATAATACTATGCCAGATGTTGTAACAATTTTTATTGAATACATACCAGATTTAATAATATTTAATGAATTAATGGAAAGATTAGATCCAATCATAACATATATTATAGAGAAAATTAATGGTAATAATAATTATGATGAATTTTTAATACAATTAATTGATCCTATGATGGAAAGCATTGAAAACTGTTCAATGTTATTACAACTTTCTATCATTACTAATCTAACTCAAATCGTTACAAGATCGAATAATAGCAGTAATAATAATGATAATAATAATAATAATAATAATAATGATAATAATAATAATAGTAATAAAACTGAATATCATAATATTGTTCATCAAAAAATAATAAATAATCTTGAAAAATGTATTTTAATTGCATTAAAATCATCATCACAATTGATGATACCATATTTGAAACTTGTAGTAAGTTTATTTGAAATAAACATCAATCAGGATGATAGGATTATTATGATAGATTTCGATACAAAATTTATGAATATTTTGATTAATTTATTAAATAAATCGACGAATTATAAATTTGATCCAAGAGTACAATCAGCACTATTAGATTGTATAGCAATTATCACATTCTCAATTATTAATAACTATAATAACAGTAATTATTCGATATTTTCAAATAAAATTTTGGATATTCTTCATAATTATTCAATTTATAATCAAAGTGCTTATTTGTCAATCATTTATAATTTCAATAATGATAATAATCGTAGCTATAATCATACTTATATGAATAATGATTCTATTTTACAAGAGGATAGAAATGATAAAAACATTATAATTAAAAAAATTAGAAGTTTTATGAAATCCGCTGGGACAGTTTTTCCTGTTCATAAAATTTTATCGAAACAAATTAAGGAAAATGAAAATATTTTGTATAATTATTTAAATAATAATAATAATATTAATAATAATACCACTAAAATCAAAAATGGAATGGTTGTTGGTCGAATTGTAGAAAAGGATGGTAATTTTAATGATCGTAACATTAATTCTGAAATCGATAAATTAAAGAAA
Organism: Epipyxis sp. PR26KG; assembly: GCA_015144975.1. Classification (NCBI taxonomy): domain Eukaryota; class Chrysophyceae; order Chromulinales; family Dinobryaceae; genus Epipyxis; species Epipyxis sp. PR26KG. The sequence goes on along the minus strand of VKHH01006032.1, from coordinate 17,314 downwards.
CGTGATGATATAAGTCATATTATTCTTAATAACACCCCTCAAAGTGCACGTGGTAAAATTAATCAAATAATTGTAAGATTCGAAGATGAAGAATTAATTCCAAAAATAGCCATTCCCCCTTCTCCAATGTCAATTTCTAGGGTGGAGCGTCATAATAAAAACAATAATATTAATAATAATATTAATAATAATATTAATAATAATAATAATAATAATAATAAAAACAATAATATTAATAATAATATTAATAATAATGATATTAATAATAATATTAATAATAATAATAACAATAATATTAATAATAATAATAAGAAGAATAAAGTTCACCATACTGATATTTATAATGATAATACTAAAAATAGTAACAATTCTAATAATTATTATAATAATGATTATTTTTTATTGAAACCACCGAGATTGTCAACACCAAATAAAACCAAAAATATTATCAAAAATGGAATATCTATCATCACTCATGACCATACTGTTGAGAATAAAGCTATTATCGGAAGCCCACAAGTTTTAACTCATCATGGCTTGTTACGCTCTACCGTACCCACCTCCACTAGTATTAATGTTGATGAGAATAATGACAATAGTCATAATGAAGATAATAACAATAATAATAATGACAATAATTATAACAAAAATAATGAAAACAATAGTAAATTGCTTATTAAAAATAACGGTTATAATAACGATATAAAACAAAATGATAATTCACCTGATGTTTCGAACGAAAATAATCACACTACTAATAAATATATATTAAATAATAAAAATGAAGTAAGCAGACAATTATTACTATCTCCTCTTAACATATCGAACTCAACTACACCGCATATGATAATATCACCAATTCAAACACCTGTTGAAGAATTTATATCATTTTCAGCCTTTGTTTCAGCACAAAAATCTGGTATACCATTGAAAACCACACTTTTAATGGGGGCCAATCATAACATTAGTAATAATAACAATAATAAATCTGAAAATCATCTCATAAATACTTCACATAATGATAGTAAAATACATGATGAAAATGTTGTATTCACACCCATAGTTGATGAAAGTACCAATCATAATGTAAATATAATCGGGAATAATCATAAAAATGATGATTATAATCAAATTTATAACGATAATCATAATATCTTAGATTTAATAACATTTGAAAATATCTCCTGTCCCAGTCCATTGTTACCCAAACTAGGAGGAACTCATCGATTCAAAATATAATAGTTTATTATTTAATGTATATTATTATATAGACGTAAAGTTTGAACAATAAAAAATAATGGAACACTCTTTTCAAATATAATAATAACTATATTGTCATTCTAGAAAGAGTCTTGATTAATTAAGGATCCTCTGCATATCAAAAATATTAATTGATTATTGTTAATTGATTATTATTTTGCAAGGAAAGTTTCAGAAATGGGATAAAAGATCTGTACATAAATATTGATAAACTTTGTGTTAGTTCTGTGACATTATGATTCTACGTACGTTTTTGTTTTTGATTTATTGCTTTGATGTTTAACAAGACTTAGACTTAGGTCTCTTTGTCGCTCTGCGTAATCAAAGTTTTTAATGTATTTTTTCTGATAAATTGGTAATTTGAAAAAGTAACTTCTGAATGAGTCAATTGCTCAACAGAAAACCAATATATCAACAAATTGGATACGTTATCTAATACATCAGTTGAAAAGTTTCATGCGAAAAGCACTCACTGTAAATCTTATAGGGATGCATTTTTTGATATTTTGACGCTTGTCTGTTATCCGTGATAATAATTTGATTTAAAACAGTACGATTGTCGCAGTTATTTTATTAGTTGAACAATAAGATTTAACAAATTTGGAATTCTTTTTGCCCCTTCTATGCCTTTTATATTGAATGAATTATATTGTAAATATGTAAAATAATTGTGAAAATATTATGTATGTAAGTTACAGAATATTTGAAATGTTAAAGGTTAATAAAATATGTTTTCTTTCTGTTGTTTAAAACAAAATATTTATTCAAAGCCCCATAACTTATACGTTTGATTTAAACCCAATTCTCAGTAATCTCATAATTAATAGTCTCAAATTAAGGGTTGCGGATCCAATTGTAAAAAATATTTATATCATTTATTGAATGTTCTTTTAGAAATAATTAACTAATTTCACGACTGTCACAGTAAAATTATTATACGATTTGTGGAATTAGAATCAAACAGAAAGACGTAGATACTTTCATTTTATGATACCTGAGATAAGAATGTTGTATTTAGTGAACCCTTCCGTAGAAATTATAATATTAGTTTAAATAAAGTAATCATGTGATGCCATGGTTGTTTAAGGGGATGATCAAACACAAAATAATGTAAATGATAATTGAATAATTATTCTAACAAACAAACAAAAAGATAATACTATCATTTAATAAACTCCACTATCAATAATCGTAATTGGTGTCTTCGGATAGTTTGACGGAGGTTCCACAGGTATGATAGTCAATCCATTAATTAAATCCATTCCTTTTGTTACACGACCAAAAGCAACATATTTATCATCTGCCCATGTAGCATCAGGACTTAATGTGATGAAAAATCGTGAATCTTGATTATTCTTTTTTGTCACATCTTTCATCATGCTTACTACCCCAGCTTTATTATATTTATGTGAAATATAATAATTTTCAGGTAAAAATCCTTTATTATTATTTATTGCAGATACACCATACTTCCCTGCATGCGAAGGGTTTAGATCATTGGTTCCTTGTGGATAAATGTTTCCACCTTGAATAGAAAAAGTTGAAATTATTCGAAATATACTTGAACCTTTGTAAGAAGGGATTTGGTTATTATTAGGTTCACTGGAACATAACAACTTGAAGTTTTCAACAGTAATAGGATTTGTTTTCCCTATGATGAAATATAAAAATATAATGTGATGAAAATGAACGTTCAAAAGGACATAAGCAATATTAGTTAAGATAAACAGAGAAATATTGTGTTTATTTTCATTATATATCACAGATAATTCTTATATAAAATAATAAATATTAAATAATTGGATACCATATAATGATATTTCGATTCTTTGAGGTGTTGAATCACCGATTTGAATATCCATCCAACATATATTTGTTATTTCTGGTTCATTTATGTCCAAATCTATTTTGCCGATTGTCTGTGAATCAATATTTTTACTAATATTTGGTAAATCGATGGCTATTGGCATATTTTCGCTTGCAAAAACTACATTATTAAAACTAATACAAGCTCCAAAAAATAAAACAGAGCATCTTAACAATGATTTTACATCATTATTAATCGTATGAAACTTGAGTTCTGTTTCTTTGAAATAATCGTTTAATTCGTTACTGACAGAAATTGCTACTAATTCAGTAGATCGCCGCAAAACACTCTGATGACATCTAATTCCTGTGATTGGAAAGTAAAAACCGAAAACATTCATCCCAACAAATGTTATTATTATAGCTGTGATATGGAAAATAAAATTTGGACGAACTAACTGCATTTCAATTTTGTAAATTATTCAGTCTGAAATAAAGTAACTACAGTATAAAGATAAGGAATTACAAACTTCTCACTTGTTCGATGTTTTACTGTATTAGCAGCATTATTCTAGTATTTATCAGTATTACAATTAATTCATCAATCATTCTATCGTATCTTTAAATTTTAAAAAAATCAAGTCCGCGAACTACAGTATTTGCAGGAGGGTGTGCTTTAATGCTTTAATCTTATTAAGTCTTTTCAATAATAATACCAGGAATAATAAAAATAAAAAATAAGTTAATGCCCCATCCGTACCGCAGGAGGGCCTCTGTTGTTGCTGTTGCACAACGTCTCATTTCTACTATTTTTTTCTATTTTACTATTTTATTGTGCTATTATTGAAATTTGTACACTACTGAAGACATTGGAATAGTGATTTTTTAGTAATTTGGAAACATGAGAACTGATCTTGAAGATGGTAGGCCAACAACATCTGTATCAAATAACACAGCGATTTCTAACACTGAAAAATACACGAAAGACAACATCAAGGAAAATAATACCATTTTCACAACTCGAAACTATAAACTTCTGTTTTGTTTTCTTGGTTTACAATTTTCATATGTTTTATGGGGACTTGTACAGGAGAACTTAATGACAAGAGAATATAAAATGGGGAAATTCAAAAGTGCTTCATTCTGTGTCTTTGGAAATCGATTTTTAGCTTTATTTATTTCATTGGGAATAGTATTATTCAGACGAATGAGAAGTAATAAACCTGTTAAAGAGGCACCATACTACTATTATGCTCCTTCATCATTATCCAATAGTCTTTCGTCATGGGCACAATATGAAGCATTAAAATATATCAGTTTTCCAACACAAGTTTTATCAAAAAGCTGCAAAATTATTCCAGTTATGCTGGTAAATATAAGATATTAATCTGTATGCACACAACATCTCTTAATGAAAATTTGAAATATTAATTTATAGGTTGGAATCTGTTTAAATAACAAATCATATCCATTCATTGAATATCTGGAAGCGACTTTAATAACTTTGGGAGTTGCAATGTTTAACTTGAGCGAAAAAACTCCAAAAGGTGCATTAAAAGAACAAGCTGACTCGAGCTACGGTATTGCTTTATTAGCATTATATTTAATTTGCGATTCATTTACATCTCAGTGGCAAAGTAAAGTGTATAAGCAACATGGAGTTGACCAATACCAAATGATGCTTGGAGTTAATATATGGTCCATGATTATGACTGGATTTACACTTTTTCAATCTGGAGAGTTTATCTCATCATTAGCATTTATCATGGCTGATTCAAACGCGTTTTTGCATATGATTATTTTATCGATTACTTCTGCTACAGGTCAACTTTTCATTTTCTATACAATTAAAGAGTTTGGACCAGTAATTTTCACCATTATGATGACAACTAGACAAATTTTATCTCTTTTCTTATCCTGCCTGTTATTTGCACATTCCCTTGGGTTAATCGGTTGGGTGTGTTCTGGTGTTGTATTTCTTATTGTTTTCAATAGAATATACCGCAAAGGATCAGATTAATTAAAATACAAATTTTGTTAACTATTGTAAATAAATTAAATAGTTTTATCTAATGAATTACATAGCAATTCATTTATCAAATTAGTTTTGACAGTGTTGAGCTAACGAAGATTTAACCTTTGAAATTGTTAATGGTGTAGTGCAACAGCATCCTCCAATAATTCGAGCACCAGCATCGAGCCAACATTTTGCACACTCAGCAAACTGATCATCCGAAAATCCTGATTCTTCAACATATGATTTCGACTCATCATTCCATACACATCCACGGTTAGGGTAAGCAACCAATACTCGCGTTGATTTGATATTTTCTTTCATTAAATTTATGATTTCTTCAACATAAATCGGATCAGTGCAATTAACTCCTATCATAAGTTTGTCAAAATTACCATTTTCTTTTTCAAGTTGATACTCTACATCATCTTCAATTGCCCGTAGAGTATCTTCAATTGACTCACCGCTATTAAGTAACGTCTCTGATTTACATGCTAATGATATCCATGAACAAAATTGAGAAGAACTATTTGCAATTAATTTGGTTAAGGCAATTGCTTCCATTTTGCACGGAATTGTCTCACATGCAATAATATTTGGATTTTGCAAAGCCACATAATTTAATTTTTGTTCATGCCAATTCATTAAATACGACAATGATTTACCATATTCTCCGTGGTACTCACTACCATCAGCCAAATGCGCACCATAACATCCAATACTTGAGGCAACAAATATACTTTTTTCAACTAAATCACAAGCTCTAGTTTTAGCACTGTGAGCAACATTTATTGAATCAAGTAAATATTTATTAGTTTGTGATATTGAATAACCTCTAAATCTTTGAAATGATTCGTAAGAAATTTGATAAGAAGAAGTGGTAATAATGTCTGCTCCTTGTTGAATATAATCTAAATGAATACCATTAATTGTTGAAATATCATCAATCAGAGCACCTGCAGACCAAAGATATGGATCCATTGACGATGGATTGCGATATTTTACCTCCGAGCCTAATGCACCGTCCAGAATTAGATAGCCTTTGGTTTGCAAAGCTTCACATATATCGGTCATTACTATCCCCAATTTGATTATACTTTTGACTCTTTCACGGAACGCTTACCATAGTCTACTCGTCTCTTTGTCTATACAACTTCAACAATTTACAGATTTACAGTATACCAGATACCAACTAAACCGAATTTATTATTCATTTTAAATATAATTAATGTATTGGACAATTGAACATGAAACGATGTATTTAAAAATGGTGGAATAAAGTTATAGGAAAATGCTCGAATTACAATTATTATAACTACTGCCAAACAAATACTGTATATAATACATACTGTAATATATATATAATATATATTGTATGTCTCCCCTTATACATATATATCTAGGATATCCCCCCGTCACACCCCAAAAACAAATAAATAAAAAATGAAAAAAATGCATTTTTATATTTTTTATTATAATAATTTTATCAGAAAAAGGTACAAAGGTATAAATTACAATTCGAGTCTTTTTTCTGCGAAGTATAGGGGTAAAAAACAAACAGCTTGTCCAACAACCGAAATAGTGCATTTGACTAATTTGACCAAAAACTGGAAACTGGAACAACGTCTTACCATTTATGCGAAAAGAGCTTTCAAAACTTAAAAAACAGGCACCAATATTCTTTAACCAAATAAACCAGAAGGCACCGTAAATGAATATTAACCAACAGCAACAAACCAACAAGAACAAACCAACAAACTATAAGTAGAAGAAATAGAGTGTAGTAGTAATTTATAGAATACTGAATATTCTGATATTCTGGATACTAAAATACGAGGAAGCAAAAAAAAATGAATATTGTTTAGTATTTAAGGTATTACTTATTACCGTAGTTTTCGCGTTTGTTGTTACATTGATAATTCGTTGTTGGCTATTTATTTATTCAATTGAAAATAAATGTGATTTTTTATCAGTGCTACAGTACCTTGTTTCCTTGTAGAGTGTTTTTCATTTGCATTTTGTTAATAGAACTTTATTTTATGTTCACTTAATAAAATTTTAGATGATATTTGCAGTATAAGCTCATATTCAATTTCGCAAAATCTGTGGAAAATATAGCAATAGAATAGAACAGTATGTTCAATCACGTTTTAATTATATTTATGCAATTTTATCTATTTACGTGTTTCGATTTCGCTCTTTGGCCATCAGATGCATTGAATTGTGCGTATGTCGGTAATTGGTGTTACTGGTATCGACCAAAAGGAATGAAAACAAGCACAGATGATGTTTTGGTAGCACTCGTTGCAACAACGTCTAATGAACAATTAAAGAAAATTATCGAAGAGACAAATCTTCCTGCTACGTGCTGTGAAAAAAATCTACAGAGTAATTACGAAGATTTATTACAAGTTTCTACCTATGCTGATTTTGGTTGTGGAATTGGCTCAACATTATTGTTAGTTGCTAATAAATTATCAAACAAAGCATTATCAATTGGAATTGAAGTGCAATCTTTAAGCTGCCAAATGATTCAAAGAACAATTTGTGATTTGCCTCAACCTCAATCATCCATCAAAGCTTATAATATGGATATTAGGAATCTCACTACACAGACACTTATAGACTGGAAAGTAAAAGATGGTTGTTTTGATTTAATAACAGCGAATCCTCCCTATACTGAATATAATATAGGGAAATATTGTAATGATACTCAGAGGAAATTTGCTCGATTTTCTTTACATGGTTGCCTTGAAGACTATTGCTATATTGCTTCTTCAGTATTATCTCCAAAAGGTCGATTTATTTTCTCATTTCCATACAATAAAATCAATGAAAATAGAATACATAATTCTTTGATTTCAAACAAATTAATTGTCAACAAACGAATCAGTGTTGTTGCTGGATCACCTTCCAATACAGTTCCTTTCTTGTGGATATATGATACATCATTGAGTGATGATATTGAAAATCGAAGTAATCATCATTTTCCAATGCTTCAACTCAATTTAGTGAGAAACGAAACGACTGGAGGTTTGAATGATCGGTATAAGCATATTAAATCATTATTAAATATGAAGTCGCGTCCATTGAACAAGAGACAATATAGCTAATAATATATTCAGAATACCACTGCAGAATAAGATGGTCTCCTTCACATTTTGTGCCTAATCAGTTGGTTGAAACAACAGGTAATTTTCATAAATTAATATTATATTTTCCATGAATTATAATTCAAAATAATTCTTTTATGTCAACCAATTCATCAATTCAAGATGATTGTTTGTATGAAACAACATATAATATATCATCTTTAATGATGGCATTGATATGTTATTATAATAATATAAACCACTCTGTATTGATTAAATAATATTTTCATAATATATTATTAATGATGAATGAATAAATAAAAATCATACACTTTATTTGTTACAATTATATTAATGAATATATTATTTTCATTTAAATAGGAATTGAAGTGTGGCCTTTTCATAGAATTGTTTGGAATTCTTTTTTCATTTGTTTTGAAGCTAAATTTGTATTTAACATCGGGAAAACTAATTATTGTGAAGAAAAATTATCACTTTTTTGGCTCATTTCAAATTGTCTGAAGTCCAATAAACTCCAAAAAATTATATTACCATTGCTTTGCAAATAAATATGAAAGTTACTTTTTAAATATGTAATGCCATTTCTGTATTCATTAATTATTAAATTTTTGACTAAGACTTTGTTACTATATATTGGTTTTGGAATAAGGAATATGGCAATAACCTAAAAAAATAAACAAAGATAGGCTGTAATCAAAGTAACAGATTTATTCGGAATCCTTATTTTTCTCTGAGTGAATTCTCCAATGAATTTACGTTAATATTTGTACATAAGTAACTAATTACTTGATCTGATTTGCTCAGCTAATTCATTAATTCATTAATTCATTACTTTTAGTTTCTATTTTATTATTATCTAATAATATTATATTTGTACTATTTTTTCTTGCTTCTTCTTCTTCTTCTTCTTCTTCTTCTTAATATTATACAAGATGCAATTTTCAATTTATACATAATAATATTATAGTCAATATTATCACCTTATCATATTATATTATTATAAAGATTATTATCAATACTATTATCGCATTACAAATTACTATTGTTCCACTTATCACTGACTACGATTTTGCTACCGGTTTTGTTTTTATATGTTTCTTTTTGGTGTTGGTTTGGTCCCTGTTGCTCATAGTTATAGTTGATGACTATTTGGGTTGTTTCGCTTGTGATTGTTGCTTGAACCTTGTGGTCCTTGTACTAACCTTGTTCCAACTTCGAAATTGCAATTTTCATGTGTATTCTATACTTCCTCCCTTATTATTCCCATTATTCTGGTCCATGATCAATGCTGCTGATACGTCTTGTGCTTATTATGTCCAAAATCCAAAATCCCCTTTTCCCCCCTTTTTTCCTTTTTTTTGGCATAATTTATGATGAAGAAGAAGCGATTGAGCATAAGAGGGCTTCCTGTTATGCTTTTTTAGCTTTTTCTTCTAGTTTGGATTAATTGATATGATTTAAGTTAATTTTCATTCATTCATTATATTTAACAAACACCCCCAACAGCAGCATTTTATGATGACCCCAAGACATTTTATACGTAAACAAAGAGTAAGTACTGTATATTGATGAATCCTTTCGATTGGGCTGAAGTTAGTTTATTTTCAGCAGCACCCCAAACCGCGAAAAAACAAAAGCAATACAGTAGAATTGGAGTAAAATAATCGATGAAAATTTCTGTTAAAGTTGCATTAAATTAACATTTACTGTATATTGTACGATTCCATATTAATACAACAAGGTTGAAATCATAGGTAATAATTAATGTGCGGTTGCAAAAAATAATATATATATGTTAAAACCACATACCACATAATATCACAAATCATAATATACAAAACACCAAAACACCATATAAATCATATATCCTGTTGGATATCACCGATTTTTTTCAATCATTTACTGTAGATGGACTCTTTTGTTGAACCTTCTCCTGAAGAAATTGCAATTGTTCAATCTTTGAGAAGCTCCTTATCTCTTTTGGCTTCTCCAAATGAAACGCAAAACGTTGACTCTTCATCGAATTTAGATCAAATTAGTTCTGAAGATGTAAATGAACTGACTGATATTGCTCTACTAAGGTTTTATCGTGATAAGTATAATGTAGAGAAAGCTTACCAGCTACTTATACACCATATTAAGTGGAAAAAAGACATGAATGTTAAGGACATTAAAGATAGCGATGTAGCAAATATGATTGGAAAAAAACTAGTTCAAATACAAGGCTTTGATAAAAATGGTAGACCTTGCGCTTATGTTGTTGCAAAGAGACATCTAAGTAACGATCGAGATATAGCTGAACTAAGATTATTTGTAATATTTATGCTTGAAGCGTTGATGAAATTAACGAAACCAACTGATGAAAGAATGACATTTTGTTTTGACTTGAACGGATTTGGATTTCAAAATATGGATTATGAGGCTGTTAAAGTTTTAATAGATGTACTACAGAAGAACTATCCAGAAGTTTTAAGTGTGGCTTATATTATCGATGCGCCATTTATATTTTCTGCTTGTTGGGCTGTAATAAAACCTTGGTTAGATCCTGTCACTGCGGCAAAAGTAAATTTTATTAAACGTTCTGATTTAATTAATTTTATTGATCCTGATCAAATTCATCCTGATATTATTTCACCAGAGATTTTAGCTATGTTAACTAATGGATCATAATTTAATAGATTTTAAGAATAAAACGATGATGTATTAATTGTATAAAGATGATTTATGAAAATTCTCTAATTAATTCCAATGAAACTTAAATGTTAATTTGATTTTTAATTTATATATTGATCATAATTATTGAAAATGTCAGAAGTGACGTATAATGAAATGAAATTCGATCAATCACTTCCCTTGCGGTATATACGATATAATACAATGCAAAATACTCCAATTGCACTTAACCAGCTACTTACACCCAAATTATGAGAAAATAATAAGCATGATATAATTAAAGATAGTATTTGTCGAGTTGTCATAATAATCGTAAATATTACTGCGCCAAACTCTTTTATTGTGTAATAAATAAACAATTGACCAGTTGCTGAAGTAATTGATAATATTATCATATGAAATAAAGCTTCAGAATCAGAAAATAGAAATGTAATAGATGGTATAAACTGATCATCTCGAAATAAACTTAAACCAGTTAATGCCATCGACCAAATATTTACACCAAGCATCATTTGATACTGATTCACTCCAAATTCTTTATATATTTTACTTTGCCATTGGGATGTAAACGAATCGCAAATCAAGTACAAAACTAATAATGAAACTCCATAAACTGTATCATTTTTGTCAGCTAATTGACCTGGTGATTTTTCAGTGAGTGTAAACAAACTAACACCTAATGTAATTAAAGCTGCTTCAACGTATTCAATAACCGGATAAGATTTTTTATGAAGAAGCATTCCAACCTGCAATGCATAATATATATCACAAACAAAACATACCAAAATTTTCATAAAAAATATGAAACTTACCAGCATCACTGGAATTATCTTACAACTCTTCGATAACACTTGAGAAGGAAAACTAACAAATTTAAGGCATTCATATTGTGCCCACGATGAAACTGTATTTGATAGAGAACTAGGCAAATAACTAAAATATGGTGCCTTTTTGGCTTGCTCGGATACTTCAGCAGTATGATTTGTATATACTACAAGCGCAAATGACAAGAGCAGAGCCAATAATCTATTACCGAAAACACATAAAGATGCATTTTTAAATTTTCCATGCTTATATTCATGAGTCATAAGATTTTCTTGTGTAATTCCCCACAGCAAGTAAGAAATTTGAAGACCAGCAAAGCAAAATATAAGCTTAAGAGTCCTTCTGGTTTGATCTTTGCTAAGATAAGCGAAATTGATGCACGTTGGCAAGGAGCTTTCTATATCATTTGCTAATGGTAAACTTCTGGAATTGACAGAAGAATTATCAAATGGTCTCATTATATGAAATTAAGGGAAGACAAGTTGGCTTTCTCTCTTAGTCTTAGTGATGTATTGATGAATGATTAATGATTAGAGACGGCGTTTGTGTGTCTCATAACAATAAATGCAACACAAGAACGTAATACTGTAAATCTTGAAAATTGCAGAAAACCTACAGTAGACATTTACTGTACACAATTGCAAACTTTAGTGAAAGAAAGTTTCCAACAACAATAATAAAATCGGTTATGAAAGGGGCTTTTTTAAAAGACGAAAATTAGTAATGACAGCTTAAACTTAATTTCCAAATTAAATTATCTGTCTCGCAAATGGTATTAGATCCATACTCATAGAAAATCATAATAGATATGTTAGTTATCCCACTAAATGTCTGTTGGAGATATTTCGAACCCCACCCCCAAACCGGTTCATTTTCGAGAAAATAAGGAACATTTTCGACAACAAAGTTATCACAATTCAAATACCTCTCTCCTGTTCGTAAAGAAAAAATTAATAATGCAAATCTTCGTGAAAACATTAACTGGTAAAACCATTACTCTTGAAGTTGAGCCATCTGACTCCATTGACAATGTCAAAGCCAAGATTCAAGACAAGGAAGGTATTCCTCCAGATCAACAACGTTTGATTTTCGCTGGTAAACAACTTGAAGATGGTCGCACACTATCAGATTACAACATTCAAAAAGAATCAACCCTTCATTTGGTGCTTCGTCTTCGTGGAGGAATGCAAATCTTCGTGAAAACATTAACTGGTAAAACCATTACTCTTGAAGTTGAGCCATCTGACTCCATTGACAATG